>JAKSZP010006103.1:0-26428 GCA_022478985.1 Massospora cicadina | reverse complement strand
TTCAGTTCATTCATTTTTGCCTTTGTGGAATAAATCTGATAATCCACCTAGTTTGCCGTGTACTCTATCTGCTTTAACACAACCTTTAAAAATAATTATGTCAATTAATCCAACAAAGTGCGCCATCGCCTAAATCCATTTCCAAATTTCTGCTGACTGGATAATCTGGTTGTTTAATCCTGTTATGTGGCAGAGGATCGTAGATGCAATCATCCATCCACCCCCATTGGAGAATGCACTGTTCTATTCATTTCCACGCGTCTGTTAAATGGAGGCCCTTCCATATGTTTGGTCGCAACCTGCTTGAACCTGCTCCCCATTTGGAGCAACCCCAAGGCGTCCCTGGCCCGCTGCACGTGGGTTCAGCTCCCACAGCTGCCTCTGCTGCAGGGGGTCCAGCTCACCAGCGGGACCTATAGTATCCCCTTCAGGGAACTTGGTCTCATCCCCTCTCATGGGGTTTATCACATTTCTACCCATATTCCCATTAACGTGGCGGCCTCTGCGCAGCCTCCCACTGGCGCACAAGCCTCCCACATGGAATCTGGAGGCCATAAACCGCAAACCCTGGAGGAGTCGTCATCCTCCCTGCCTCTCCCGTCCTTGGGGGTTGCCCTTGTAAGACTGGTGGTTGCCCCCAATGCAACCATCTGGTTTGCCTTGGGGGCCTTTGGTACGCTACTGAATGTTTGCTTCCCTCACGTTTCCTGTAGATCCCCATTTATATTAATTTCCTGGACCACTATTCCTCTGGCATTCTGGGGCTTCCACTGGGTGCTCGCACACCCTGACTGGGAACCCAGTTTAGTTCCTTCTTAGCTGTTTCTGTGACTAATGAACTGACCACTAGTTTTAGCCTTCTTCGCCCTCCTTGCTGTTATGGGCGATGCGCTGGCCTACGCCCTCACTCTGAGAGTGCTTTCCCTTTGTGACCTGCCTTCTCCTGCTGAGCGGTAGCCTCGTTCAACTGGGACTGCCGCCAGGCTTGGCTGAACTAATCCCTGGCTTGCCAGGCACCAATGGAGAGCGTTACCCCTTTAGTGAACGCAACAGGGTTGGTGGTTCCCCTGTCCTTTCTGATGAGATGGCAGATCAAGTCCGGGCGTCCTGGCAGAGATCCAGGTGCGCCTCGCTGCTGATGGGGGGAAGTCCCCACTTTCCTCTGATGCACAGCAGAGCGTGGCCCTCCTCAACGCCCTGGATGGGGATGCCTGTCGTTGGGTCAGGGGTGCTCCACTCTGCTGCCAAGCCGGCAACCGCACCCCCTTGTTGGCGTTGGTTACCTCAGCGGTCCAGGCCCCTGAGTCAAGACCAGCGCGCCTCCTCCGCTTGTTTACTTTGGGACAGGCAGCTACAGTCCTGACCTCCTTTATCAGGGCCTTCATGTCCTGGCTCCAACAGTTCCCATCCTAGTCAAAATCACAGTCTCCGCATTCCGTGCAGCCCTGGACCCCACTGCAGCGGCCCATACCGCTTGGGATCCTCTCCCTAAATCTTTAAAGGTCGCATTTTCTGTGTCCTGAGCAATTGAGGCCAGGCCCTGGAACAACCCCACATGTCTCATCATTGCCCCCGAGGCACCCTATACTGCACCTCCCCCTGCCTGTGGGAGCGGCCAGGGGAAGCATCCCCCTGGTCTAGCTGCCCTTTGCTCCCCCTCAGGGGCTTCCTCGGTTAACTTCCCCCAAATGGAACCCTTGCTTAAGATACTGCCAGCCCCCAGCCCAGATCAGGATGCTGTATCATTGCGCCCCAGCGTTCAGAGTCTTTTCAGTATGATGAGATCATCCCCCGGGGTGACCCACATCCCCCTTGATGAAAGTGGAGGGGTTGTGCGTATTAAACCTCATCTACCCAAGGTGAACAAGGAAGTGTTAGAGATCCCCAGATCAGCCGCGCCCCACCTCTGCGGATCCAGGCCAGTCTCTTATGATGGTGGGTTATGGCCCCTCATTGGGTGCCCTTTTGCTAGCTCACCCTAATAAAGAGGACCAAGCATACTTCTTGTTTCCAGTTTCATTTCCCTTGGAGTCAGGGGTAGTCACAGTGCAAGCCCTGCTTGACACCAGGGCGGTGGGTAACTTCATCAACCTTGGCGTGGCATAGTCCTTGGACCTAGCAATGGGCGAAGCTTCCTTCATCCTGGGCGCCTCATCCAAGACCATGATGTTCCGCCGCATCCAACGTCCATTGCACTTCTTGGTTCATGACTTTGGATTCACTAAACATTTCTCAGCAGTACAGGACTTGCTCTACCCTGTAATCTTGGGGGTGGGTTGGTGGCGCTGCCAACAAGTTCATATCAATCTTGCCACCAACTCCTTGTTGCTAAAAAACCTCAAGTTGAGTAGTGAGAGTCCCTTGCTGAAAACCTTTCCCTAGGGTACAATCCTTGGCTCCATCGCCCCAACGGATCCCATTCTGGCTGACCTCCCTCCGGAAATTTCCCTCCTGCCTATCCCCATACAAGGCCATTGTCGGTGCTACAGTTCTTTAGACTGGCACCTGAGTTCGCGGTGGCTTGAAGCTGGAAAAATCAGAGAGAGCGCCGAGGAGGAAACGGAAAAATGAGTTAGGTACTGAATAATTTATCAAATTATAAAAAGCTTCAATATTAATAGTGTGCATCAGGACTCGGTGCCTTTGGGATCTTTGGAGCCTCATCAGATCAGGATCTTAACTGATCTTCCAGAATGGCCTCCTTGAGGGCGTCCTCAATGGATATCGTCGCTCACCTGACTGAATGGGTGGAAAGGCCGCTCCACGTGACTCAGTAATAGGTGAGGATGATCCTGAAAGAGTTTTAGCTTGGTAAGGTTTGGCGACCAATTTGGCACAGCCAGATTTGGAAGATGGGAATTCGATACAATTTTATCTCAAATCCTGACAAGGCCCCTTCAAGATCCTGTCAGAGGGGGTGTACGGCTGGAGGAACTGACCATGCACCCAGTTTACAACAGTCCCCTGATTGATGTCAGCAATGGAGTACTCAGACTTTACCTTGTGTATAACTTTGTGGGGTCCAGACCACAGTATGTCGAGCTTGTTCTGTCAGCCTCCAGGTCAATGATAATAAAAGAGAATAAGGTCACCTAGTTGAAATTCTGGTAAGGAGGGTCATCTGAGATTTGATCGGGATGTCTCTCTTCCAATGGTGGTAACAATGCCTTGAATGTCTTGGGCTTGGAGCTGGACAATTTCATCAGCTAGAGCCCTCATATTTAAATTGGCATTCTCGGGGGTGGAGGCTTTGAGCAGGGGCGGAATGCTACTGGGTAGCCGAGGTGCCCGCCCATACAGGGCTTCAAATGAGGACATTTTGATGACACAGTGATAGTTTACCTGGTAAGCAAGTAAGGCGCTGGGCAAATAATGGTTCCAGAAGGTAGTATCTGAGGTGGCCAACTTCTGCAATATGAAGACAAGAGTTTCATTAGCCCGATTTACCACCTCATTAGTAGAAGGGTGGTAGGGAGCAGCGAAACTCTGGACAGTTCCAAATAACATAGTTAATTCTTGTACTAACTGAGAGGTTAAGTTCAAACCATTGTCCAAGAGCAAGGTTTGCGGGCACCCGTGCTGGGTGAAAATGGAGCGAACAAGAAATAGGGTGGTAGCCTTAGCGGTGGCTGCAGGGACTGAGATTGCCTCGACCCACTTAGTTAGATGGTCTATGGCAAGGATAATATACTTGTGACCATGTATCCCAGTGGGGAGGGGACCCACCACGTCGATACTAATAGCATTGAAAGGTTTGGTCAGCGCAACAACAGAGTGCTGATATTGAGGGTTGGCCAAGTCTTGGGATTGGCAGGTCATACAAGCTTCCAGAACCTCTTGGATGGTTTTGACCATTTGGTCCCAGTAGCAGCGTGACTTCAGCCACTCATGGGTCTTCTTGACCGCACCATGCCCAACAGTAGTGTGGCCTTTCAGGATGATGTCAGTATGAGAGGAAGGCTGGACGTAGGGGAGCCACCTCTTGTTGACTTTCTTGTAGAGTAACTCATCCTTTATCTGGGTGTCTTGAGTCATCCGGCGGAGTTTGGCTTGGACATGGGGGATTCCAGTTCCCATTGTTCAGGATGTCCTATCAAGTCATAGAGCCGATCCTCCTCTGGGGTCAGGACTGCTAATACTGCCATCCTGGAGAGTCCGTGAGCGTTTTGGTGAATAGCGCCAGCATGGTGGATGATGGTGAAGTCATAGCTTTGTAGTCATAGGGCCCTACTGGCCAACCGTCCATCTGGGTCTTTCATTTGTTGCAGCCATCGAAGGGAAGAATGGTCAGTAATAATAGTAAAATGGGTACCGTAGAGGTAAGGCCAAAAAAAGCTTGATGGCTAAGAGAACTGCTAGGCATTCCCTCTCAGTGACGCTGTAGTTCTGCTCAGCCTTGCTTAGGGTCTTGCTAAAGTAAGCTACGGGATGATCAACCTGGTTCTCATCATGCTGAGTCAGGATAGCCCCAACAGCGATGTTGCTAGCATCCGTGAACAGCAAGAAAGGCTTGTCAAAACAGGGATGAACCAGTTCAGTTTTAGTACATAAGGCCGTACATAAAGCGTTGAAGGCCTGCTCCTGCTCAGATCGCCATTCAAATGGTACATTTTTTGTAGAAGTAGATAACGGCTCAGTGAGGTCAGCAAACCGTGGGATGAACTGACAGTAATAGCCCACCATACCTAAAAAGACTTGAATATCTCGTAGGCTTTGGGGCGCGACATCTTTTCTATGGCGTTGATTTTGTTGGGGATAGGTTGAATGCCGCGCTTGGAGACCTTATGGCCTAGAAACTCTAGCTCGGGCTGGAAAAAGGAGCACTTTGAGAGCCTGAGCTTAATGGAGGCCTTCCAGAGATGCTTAAAGACTTACTTAAGATGTTCAACATGTCTGTTAAAAGTTCGCAAAAAAATGGTGATGTCATCCAGGTAGACCAGGACACAGGAGAGCTTCAGGTCCCCAAGGATCCCATCCATGGCGCGCTGGAACGTGGCCAAGGCGTTGCAGAGGCCTTGGGGCATCTGGGTGGTCTCGAACAGCCCCTTGTGGGCGATTAGAGCACACTTGGCTCAGTCTATGGGAGCAAGATCAACCTGCCAATAACCGCTGGCGAGGTCCATGGCTGAGAAGTACTGGGAACCTGCAAGCAGATGGATAGAATCATTGATCCAGGGAAGAGGATAGCTTTCCTTCTTGGTGATGGAGTTGAGTCATCGATAATCCATCACCACCTGGTGCTTGCCATCCTTCTTTCAGATCAGAAAAAGAGGGGAAGACCAAGGACTATGCAAAGGGACCAAGAGCCCCACGTCAAGCAGCTGTTTGAGTTCTACTGTGACCTGGGCCTCTTTGACCTTGCTCTTGTGTTAAGGCTGGTACTGAAAAGGGGGGGCATCCCCAGTTTCTAGATGGTGGAGGACTCCATTCATCCTTCCAAAGTCATAGGTCAAAGTGGAGAATAGACCAAGTATTCCTCCAGGAGCTCCTGAACTTTAAGTCGCTGTTCATCAGAGAGGTCCTTTCCTATGTTAGCGTCAACCATTTTAACTGAGGGTGGTGACTCCAAGCCAAAGTCCCTTAAGTCCCCAAAGCTTTGGATGTCAGCAACAGCCCCCATTGGTAACAGGCGGACATAAGTGGCGGGTTGGCTAGGACCTATAACTTTAGGTTTGTCATTCAGGTTGGCTAGAAACACTGATAACAATCCAGCATACGCTGGATCAAGGATTTTGGGGCAGGTCAGCACTTCCTTGGGAGATGGGTTATCCAGGCCTCGGACCTCCAGTAAGTACTCTGAGGGAATGTTGATGTGGACCCAGGTGTTGACAATGACCTGGGATTTTGGGGGCACAGTAGTTGCCCAGGGCAAGTAAACCGGAATCCCCTCTGATCCATCCACAGCAGGAGGGGGTAGCCAGACTTGAGAGCCCCGGATGTGGTACTCAAGCTGATCAATTTCTTTTTTGGTCTCCAGTAGGAAGGCTTGGGCCTTGACATCAGTCATAGAATCATAGGCAGTCTCAAAAACCAGATGGACTCAATGTCCTAAAAGGGAGAGAAAACCACCATTGTAGTGGATAACAGCTGAATAGTCACAAAGAAACTGGGTCCCAAGGAGCTGATCGTAGATAGTGTTGTCCAGAGAGATGGTGATTGTATCCAAAGTGCGCTTTCTGAACCAAATTGGTAGAGAGGAATAGGCCCCTATGGATTGGGTGCACTGGGGGCCAGCCATGCCATACTCCATGTAGTGCGGCATATTGGGAGCGACCTTGATGCGTTTCATCAGCTTGGAAAAGATAACGTTCATGGGGGAGCCACTGTCAACTATGGCATAAACTGAAATCTTGTGGACCCAGACGGTGACTCGGGTGACCAAACTTCCAAAATGAGGCGGCAACGTAAGAAACATGGGAGAATCATCAGAAGAAAAGTAAGCAGTATCAATATCTTTATTGTCATTAGATACCCCAGCTACTTCCTCGGGGTTAATGGCTTCTGGTTTGTGTGTAGGGGATACTTGAGGCTGGACAGGGGTGTCATCATGAAGCGCCTCGTCCTTAATGCTGACTGCCCTTTTCCCGCCTCCTCAGCTAGTCGTTTTCAACAAGTCTTAGCGCTATTCCTAAAGCCATTGCAAAGGTGCACCAAGGATGGGGTTTTTTTGGGTTCTCGACTACATGGACCCTAGGGCGGTTAGAGGCGCGAGTGAACGCAGCTTTAGAGTGCAGGATCGTGGCAGGGATCTCTTTGAGGGCCTCTTTAATCTCACTGATACAAGTGAACTCATTCTTCTGTCCGATAATGTGCATCTGGACCTCAGAATAGGACCCCAGAGTGGAGATGATGGCGGTGATGGCGTCATACAGAGTGATATGGTTTGTCATAACCAAAGGTTGTGCCTGAGCGTAGAACTGGTTGGCAAACTCCATAGGGTTTTCTCCCTTGTTAAGTTGAATGCCTATGAACGCTTGCTTCTGGTTGGCCAAGGTTTAGTTACTGCCAAACTCTTGGATCAGGGCGGTGCGGACCTGTTCCCAGGTGTTACACTCCTTCAGATGGGGAGTCATGATTTCCTGGGCAATGCTGTCTAGGCAGGAGTGGATATGCTTAACCTTTTGTTGATTGGTGGCCTCCTCCATGGAACTCTTGTAGGCATACAGGAAGGAGGCGATACTCTCCCATCTGGGGGTGAACTTTTCCTTGAAGCTATGTTTAAAGTTAGCGACAATAGGAGTGGAAAGGGTGTTAACGCCTGGGATAGGTGTCAGCTCCGAGATCTCCATTTCTGCATATTCTCGAGGAACCCGCTGATCTAACCGCCTCCGCAAGCCTTCTAAGTCTTCTTGGATGTATTCCCAATTTTGACTGAGGGTGTAAGCGGACGCCTTGCTGGCAACCTGCTCCTTTAAGGATTAAATCTCGGCGTTCTGTTGTTGGAGCTGGTTTTTGATGGTGGCCAACTGGGTTTCAAACCCACGACATGTTGTTTCAAGCTGGGATATGTGAGCATCAGTAAGCCTCATGAAAGCGCTGAGGTTATCCATCTCATCCAACAGTGCTTCGATGGAGACCCTGGGGTCGAGGGGGACACCATCTGATTGGAGCTTGCACCCCAATGCCACCTTTTGGATCTGGTCCCGCAGGGCAGCCAGGGCGGTTATTATATCCCTTTGCCAGGGGTCTTCAGGTTTGCCCGAGGTTGGGGGGCCTGAAGGCCCTCAAGGCCCACGCGGTCCCTCAGGTCCAGCTGGCCCTTGACGCCCCTCAGGACCTTCTGGCCCAGCATCCGTGGGGGGATAGTTATGAGAGGCCAGCTCTCAGTAGCGCTGCTGTAGGGACCATACCAGTTCCTCGACTTGTTGTAACTGCTGGTTCCATGTCGCTTCAAACAGCTGTGCGTTTTGGTGAAACTGCTCCTTGAGGTAGCCAGAAATGCCGCTATCTAATACCATGACTTGATCGCAGATCTCATTGATTATTCATCAGTTATTGAGAATAGTTTCGCAATTGCCATGCATGAAGGAGGAGGCAGCATTGTAGAAGTTGATAATATAGGAATGTAAATTTTGGGTGATCCCTAGGTGCCGGGAGACCTCCTGATGGTGTAATCTGACTAACTGGAGGAGGTGATGAATTGCGGGGTGGACGAAGTTACAAAGGTAGCGATCAGGCCCCAAGGTATGCTCCCCAGCAGGTAATGCGGCTGAGGCGTAGAGGTCCTGCATTGTGGATGGTACGGCGGAGGCGCAGGATCAGCTGGAGCGGGCGCCCTCAATGTATATGCCATGGACTAATTGTTAAACGACATCATTGGTATGTTCAAACTGAAGTTGGTATTTGCTCCCATCTAGGGAGGGCAGCGAGAGTTGGAAGGCAGCATGGAACTCTAGCCTTTCTGGCTGCGAGGGCAGTGTTGCATACTGAAAAGTACTAGCCCATCGAGTAATGCTCCTCAATTGACCAGTCATTTGGTCATCAGGGCTGCTATTAGTTTCCATTTATGTGATAGACTTTTCACTTAGGTCAGCTCGGAGCCCCCTGTAGTGAGCACCACTTTTGTTGGCGCTACAGTTCTTTAGACTGGTGCCAGGGTTCGCGGTGGCTCAAAGCTGGAAAAATTGGAAAGAGCGCCGAGGAGTAAACGGAAAAATGAGTTAGAGTACTAAATAATTTATTAAACTAAAAAGCTTCGATATTTATAGGGTGTTTCAGGACTTGGTGCCTTTGGGATCTTCGGAGCCTCATCCAATCAAGATATTTACTAATCTTCCAGAATGGCCTCCTTGAGGGCGTCCTCAATGGATATCGTCGCTCACCTGACTGAATGGGTGGAAAGGCAGCTCCACGTGACTCAGTAATAGGTGAGGATGATCCTTAAAGACTTTTAGCTTGGTAAGGTTTGATGACCAATTTGGCACAGCCAGATTTGGAAGATGGGAATTCGATACAATTTTATCTCAAATCCTGACAGCCATCTTCAACATGTCCCTGGCAACCAAGCTTCTGTCCCACTCTGAGTATGACTTGATGTTCCACTTGACAGTCAACATAGTCAAGATCAACTGCCCCCTCTACCCTTATACAGAGGAAGAAGATAGGGCTCTCAGCAGTTGGTTGGATGACATGCTAGAGAAGGGGTGGCTTATCAAGAAGTCTTCTCTGATCGCCTCCCCCATAGTTTTCGCCAGGAAAGCAGATGGGTCCCTGCCCCCCTGCGTAGACTATAGACACCTCAACTACATCACCTTCCTAGACCCATACCCCTTGACCTTTTAGAAGAGCATAGAACAGCATCGCCAAGTCTCGCGTCTTCTCAAAGTTAGACCTGGTGAATGCCTTCAATAAGGTGAGGGTGGCGAGGGGACAGGAGTGTCTCATAGTTATCTGCACTCAATGGGGCTTTTCCAGTTCAGGGTGATGCCATTTGGCTTGAAGAATGCTCCAGCCACCAAACAACGCCTTATTGACAATGTGCTGGGGGACTTGCGTTTCTCTTGTCAAGTGGCCTATATTGATGACATCCTGGTCTATTCTCCTACCCCCGAACAACATGTCAGGGACCTCAAAGTGGTGGTGGCAGCCATCCACAAGGCAGGGCTATTCATAAAGCCCTCCAAGTGCGAGTTCTTCAGGGATGAAGTTACCTTTCTAGGGAATCTTGTCCTGAAGGATGGGTATTCCTTCCCCCAGCAAGCTGGAGGCCATTTGGTCTCGGCCTACCCCAACCACTCAAAAACAGCTTCGCAGCTTCATGGCAATATCACCTTTTTGAGGAAATTTTCCCCCGCTCTCGCTCAGCTGGAAGCTCCATTGCACCCCTCACTGGGAAGAATGCCCCCTTTAAATGGTCCCCTGAGTGCCAACAGGCCTTTTAGGGTATCAAGGAGGTGTTTTTAACAGTTCCTATATTGTGGCATGCTGACAAGTACCTGCCTTTCATAGTAGCCTGCAATGCCTCATCAGAGGCTGTGGGTGCTGTGCTGTTGCAGGAGTACGAGGGAGTTAAGCCTGGTGGCCTATTACTACCAGATGTTTACCACAACTGAGCAAGCTTGGCTGATATATGATAAGGAGCTAGCAGTGGTGGTGTGGTCGCTCACCCACTGACAATATCTCCTGCAGGGCGCCCTGCATGAAGTTATCATTCAGATGGACCATTAGGCCCTGCTCTACTACCGTAAACCTCAGAAGTTAGGTCACCGGCAGACCGCATGTATCAAGACCTCTGTGAGTTCCAGTTTAAGTACAAATTTATCAAAGGCCCACTGAACGTCTTTCTGGACATGCTCAGCTGTAACCCCTCCCTGTTCCCCAATGGGGAGGAGGACCCATTGGACCTTATGATGGTGGTGCCCCTCTCCCAAATCCTCTTATTGGCTCCTATAGTTGTATCCTTTGCTGACGTAGACCCTGACATTCCGCTCCTCCCATGTGTCCTTGCTTCTCAAATCTGCTGCCCTAAAGGAATTGATCTTCTGGTTGACTTGGAGTCCATGCGCTGCAAGAGAACCCCATATACCTTTCAGGATGGAACAATCTGGTTCTGTAATCAGTTTTGGGTTCCTCCTTCCTTACTCAGATGTGTCATTGAGGAACACCACGTCCCTAGAATGTTGGTCACCCCAGTTAAAAAAGTGTGCTGATCTCATAAAGAGAACCTATAATTGAGGTGGGTCCTCAAAGGATATTCCCAATTGGATCTCTCGTTGTGTCACCTTCGCCCAGGCAAAAATCAGATCGCTTTGGAAAGAAGGGATTGTTACACCCCCTGCAGCAGGCTGATGGGCCATGGACCTTAGTCTCAGTGGATTTCATCATGGAGCTCTCACCCTCTTGTGGTTGCGATGCCATAATGGTAGTCATGGACTGGTTTACCAAGTTAGCACTCTTCATCCCCTGCCTCTCTTCTATTTCTGAGGTGAAGACCGCAAATTTATTTGTTGACTATGTCTTTGCCATGTTTGGTCTTCCCAAGGAGATGGTGAGTGACAGGGGACCCCAGTTCACAGCCCAGTTCTGGGAAGAGCTGTTGACCCTCCTTCGATCAAGCCCTTTCAATCCACTGCCTACCACCCCCAGTCCAATGGGCAGACTGAGCGGGTGAACCAGGTACTGGAGCAGTACTTGCACTGCTACGCAACGGCCTTTCAAGACACCTGGGCCAAGGATCTACCCCTAGCACAATTTGCGTATAATAACTCCCTCCATTCCTCAACCAACTTCTCTCCCTTTGAGGCAACTCTGGGGTATAACCCTTTTTCCAGATTGGTCCCCGCCTCTCCTCATAAGTCCCAGCTGCCAAGGACCTCATAAGCTCACTTCACAAGGTGCACAACCTGGTCCGCAGACACTTGACAAAGTCCATTAAGGACTACAAGAAGCTCTCTGGTCAGAAGCATCTTACGGGCCATGATACCATGGTTGGTTCCCTTGTCATGTTGGATACCCGCAAACTCTCCATGAAGGCCCCCACCCGCAAGCTCTCTGCCAAGCGCTCAGGACCCTTTGAGGTCAAGAATGATTTAGGAAATGGAGCCTACCGCCTGAGGCTGCCCGCGCACTGTAATCAGCACAATGTCTTCCATACCTCCCTTTTAACCCCCTTTAAGGGGGAAGGGCCAACATCCCCTGATCCAATCGTTATCAGGGAATCCCAGGAAGCAGAGGTGGAGGCCATTGTAGCTTCCTGAAGGTCCTGCTGATCCATTCAGTACTTAATTTCCTGGAAAGGTTACCCCTCATATGAGAACAGCTGGGTGAACGTGCACAATTGTATGAACTGCAAGGACAAATAGAGGAATCTCACGCCTCCCACCTGACTGCACCCCGCCCTCCTCAGAAGATCGCGGCCATTCTGGCCATAAAGTTACCGGAGCGCCACAAGAACTATGCATTGGTCTATGCCCCCAGGGGTTGGATCCTCCCTGTTAAAAAAGGGAAGGGTAGTGTAAGTCTTGTGGACCAGCCCTTTAAAATATATAGGGTTCAGCACCCCTTCTGGATGAAGAGGGGCCCCAAGGCTCCCGTGGACCCTCTGTCATGGCTGGGTGACCTTGCCCACGTGATAAATGGGTTCTCGGTGATGGCTTTCCTCCCCAAAGCCATCCCACTCCCACCCCTTCCCCCTCTTCAAACCTGGTAGGATTGATAGAAGGGGTCTACAGAGAGATGGCTCAAATCAGGGGGCAGGGAGAGGGCCCTGAGGTCACCCACTCCCCAAGCCATGGCCAAAAATTGGGAATATGGCAATTCCCAATCTCAGAGCCTAGCAGGTAATTTATAGACTGGGGGAGCTGGTCCAGGATGGCCTGCTTTGGAAGCCAGATCGGAACACAGCTCAGATTGCTAACCCAGTTCAGAACAGCTCAGATCATCAGGTCCAACGTTCCAAAATGGATTTAGGAAGTTTGGATCATATGAGCCGCCCAATCATGGGATCAGCCCAAATTGCAACAAACCCAATACATGGACCCCTTCCTTCTGAGACAAATCCAGAATGCCCCAGCTGTGCAAAAGGCTGATTAAAGTCATTGGGACCCAGATCAGCAGTATCGATTTGGCTTGGTCTCAAGAAGTTGTCTTTTTGCAAAAATTTTCCAAGTTTTTTCCAAATCAAGAGCTGCCTTTCACCCCCCTCTGAGCCAACTAACCAAATCCCTTTCACATTCCCCAAATGACCAATCCCCTGATACTTCCCCATGCTTATCACACCGTTTAGAAGGCAACTGGCCCCACCAAGGGAAGTTGTCAGTTCATTCTTTTTTGCCTTTGTCAAAATAAATCTGACAATCTGCCTAGTTTGCCGCATACTCTATCTGCTTTAACACAACCTTTAAAAACAATTATGTCAATTAAACCAATGAAGTGCGCCATTACCCAAATCCTTTTCCAGATGTCTGCTGAATGGATTATCCAGTCGCTCAATCCCACCACATGGCAGCGGATTGTAGATGCAAGCATACATCCTGCCCTTGATGGCGAACCCACTGTTCCATTCATTTCCATGCGGTCGTTAAATGGAGGCCCTTCCATTCATTTGGGCGCCAAGTCTGTTGAACCTGCTCCCCAGTTGGAGCATCCCCAAGGCGTCCCTGGCCCGCCGCACGTGGGTTCAGCTCCCACAGCTGCCCCTGCTGCAGGGGGTCCAGCTCACCAGCGGGACCTAGAGTATCCCCTTCAGGGGAAACTTAGTCTCAGCCCCTCTCATGGGGTTTATCACATTTCTACCCACATTCCCAATAACGTAGCGGCCTCTGTGCCGCCTCCCGTGGTGCGCAAGCCCCCACATGGAATCTGAAGGCCAGCAACTGCAAACCCTGGAAGTCTCTTCATCCTCACCACCTCTCCCGCCCTTGGAGTTAATCCTGCAAGACTCGCAGTTGCCCCTAATGCAACTATCTGGTTTGCCTTGGGGGCCTTTAGTACGTTAATGAACGTTTGATTCCCTCACATTTCCTGTAGATACCTCTAATATTAGTTGCTCAGACTGCTTTGCCTCTGGCATTCTGGGGCCTCCACTGGGTGCTCGCACACTCTGACTGGGAGCCCCATCTAGTTCTTCTTAGCTGTATCCTGACAGTTACAGTCAAAGGCGGACCTTCAACAAATGTCACAACCCTAGAGGAGGTTACCATGGCAATACCAGTATAAAAATTGCCAAGGAGTATTTTCGTGTTGGCGCTGGTATTATCAATTTTCTGTATAATTAAAAGCCCTTGGATGTTCATGTAATAAATACCAATGGTTTCTCTTATTTGGAATGTACATAATGTGATATTTTTGTACAAAATACTAAAACCTAAGCTATTATAGATACTGGCATTTCCATCTATATTATATCCACCAAGCTTTTGGGTAAGTTTTTGTTGAAGCCTGATGTGAATCACCGAGTAATGTATGGAACCACAGGGGCGCAGAGCACTGTGTCAGTGGGTAACTACAGTGCATTTCCTTTGAGGTTTGGGTCAGTTGGTGCATCCGCTCTAACTGTAGTTTTGCTTAATAATAACTATGACATGTTGATCAGTTCTTTATTTGTGCAGCAATATGGAGTAAAAAACCAGCAGTATCCTAGGACAAGAGATCTCCATTTACTTTACCTCCATCAGAGTCCCAAAGGACCAATTTACTCCCTCAGATAACCTAGTGTATAATGATGGGGTAATTCCTACTTGATTTTTGTGGATGAAGCAGAGGACCATAACCGTTCCTAGACAGATTTATGAGTACAACGGTATTCCGCTATGGTCAGTGGCATTTTAAAATACTTTCTGGGAATCAGTTAATAATAGGGACAGAGCTCAGATTAGATGTACCTGAAGGGCTATATGTAGAAATTGTGGGTCCTTACCAGCAATTGTGGCTTGAACCCCATGTAGCTCCTGGGCTACTATTACCAGGACATGGGAAATTGAAGGTATTGCTAGCGAAACTACAGAAGGAGTCTAAAACGATTCAAAGGCACCAACTGGTGGCTTATTTACACTTGACTCCTATTAATGAAGTTCACCATATTCATGATTTTTGGTCTTGGGAGGACTTCGCTCTACCTGTAAAATCCCTCATTTGGTGTAATGACAGTAGTTCTGCTGGAAGCTCTGACTGGGATGTTGGAGGAACAGAAAGATAGGGAGATGACCCTGTTTCAAAAAGATGAGATATTTTTGCTTCTGATGGCCACAATTTGGTATGCGCACGCAGGGTGGTGCATCAGGTAGACATTGGAGACTGCCCTCCCATTTAGTCACAGCCCATCTGGCACTCCAAGGCTGTGGAGGAAGTAGTCTCTGATGGGGTAGACAAATTTATTGAGCAGGGTTCGCTAGATCCGTCCAAGAGTCCGTGGGCATTTCCAGTGATAATTGTTAAGAATAAAGATGGCACAAACTGAGTGGTCATCAACTACCAGAAGCTTAATAGCATCACGAAGAAGTATTTCTTTTCCCTCCCACAGATTGACAACGCTTTAGATTGGATGGAAGGCGCTAGCTACTTCTCTGCCATGGACTTGATATGGGGGTACTGGCAGATTGAGTTGCCAGTGGCAGAACGTGAGAAATGCGTTATAATCATCTCGAAGGGGTTGTTCCAGCCTACACATATGCCACAGGGTTTGGGCAACGCCCCAGCTACTTTTCAGCATATGATGGATACAGTCTTGGGTACCCTGAAGCTATCCTGAGTTCTAGTATATCTTAATGATATCAACATATTCTCACAGATGTTCACAAGAAACTTGGGTATTTGGACAAGTGTTCCGCCGTCTTGCTGACACTAGAGCTTAAGATCAAGCCTCAGAAGTGTCATTTTTATTAGCAAATTAGAATACCTTGGGTTCATAGTGGACTCAAAAGGACTTAAACCCCAGCTGGCAAAGGTGGATGCCATATAAAAAGACACTGCTAAGCAATAACTGAGATATCCAAGAGTTTTTGGGATAATCAATTACTACTGGCTGTTCATTCCTAACTTCAGTTGTGTTAGGGCACCGCTCTTTGAGTTATTAGTGAATAACGCCACTTTTGACTGGACTGAACAATGTCAGAACTCTTTTGATGCCTTGCATACCGTGTTTTCATGTGCCCATTTGTAGTAACCTAACTTTTAAAAACAGTTTATAGTGCAAATGGACTCCTCTCTTTCTTCCATAGGGGTAGTATTATCCCAGAAGGATGATGGCAACGTAGAGCACACTGTCACATTTTGTAGCCAAATCTTAAAATGTCATGAACGGATTATACTGTGACCAAGTGGGAGTGCTTAGCAGTGAAATATGCATATAATAATTCTGGTATATTTTCATGGCGTGAAATTCCAAGTGGTAACAGATCATGCATCCTTGAATTAGTTGCAGAATCTCCGTGAGCCTGAAGGGCAGATTGCTCAATGGGCGTTGAAGCTCCAAGCGTATGACTTTGAGATAGTACATCAGCCAGGGGTGAAACATCAAAATGCAGAATGTCTTTCACGGTTACCAATGGTTGCCATTACCGCAGATTTGGCTGACATAATGTATGAAAAGATGATTGTGGGAAAATATCATGATGAGCCACCACAGGTTAACAAAGAGCTAGATGGGCTCAGATGAGTTACCTTTTTGAACAATGGGGGAATTATATAAGCGAATTGGAGAATTGATGTGGAGCCTCCCAAAACCCTCCACCAGGCAGCGATTATCTTAGATGCACATAGAGCGGTAGGTCATGTAGAGTTGCTGAAAACGCTAATGTTCTTGAGACCCCATTACAATTCAGAGAGCATGCACTATGATGTACTTGATAGGTTGCTTTTTGTCACCAGTTCCAAGTGAAGAAACTTTTTCACAAGAAGACCACCTACCAGATGGTTAAGCCTCGATTTGCATGGTATACTGTTTCTCTTGATGTGGTGGGGCCTCTGCCAATTGACGTGAGCTTCTTTAGTATATAATAGTATTATTTGATCATTTAACGAGATGGTTGGAAGCAAGATCAATCAATAATTTGGGGGCTATCACCACCATTAAGTTTATCATTGAATGTGACATACAGCGACATGGCCGTCCGCAATTTATCCTCACTTACAACGGAACTAATTTCACGTTGTATATCCTGCGCAAGTTGAATGAAATGATGGCAATCCGCAGGGTCTTGACTACACCCTACCACCCTGAATTTGATGTTATGGTGGAACAGTTCAACGGAACTTTGGTAAACATTCTTCAAAAGCTTGTAAAGAATTATCCCTCTGAATGAAGTTCCCTCTTACCCACCGCCATTTTTACATATATTCCAGTTATCATTTATCAACTGGAAAGAGTCTTTTCCAATTGCACTATGGTAGACATCCAGCTTTTCACGCTCTGCTTACTCCTGTATGGAGCATACTGACGGAGTTGAGCCGCAGCGTTATATGACCAATATAATGGACACGCTGATAAAGCTACAAATGGAAGCTTATTCTATCAGCTTAGCCAAGAAGATTCATGATCAGGTGGCTGACCAAAGTAGATGTAGCAGACTCCCACAATTCGCTGTAGGAGATTATGTCTTGTTCCATGATCAAGATAGTTTGGAAGAAAAATCTTACTAACACTTGGACTAGGCTATTTAAAATAATCAAGAGACTTGTATTTATGCCTACACCATTAAGGAACACATGGGTGGTCAGATTATCAACCAAGTTCATATAAAGTTCCTCTGAACATACAAGCAATAGGAGCTTAATTTTCCATTCAAGGGGGTAATGTTGAGAAATTGATTTGACTGGATGATAAGCTATATATTCAGCGGATTGTAATTTATGAGTTGAGGTGAGCCTCAAAAATGAACGGAAGATTATGTCAATATGAGTTGAATTGATCAAAGTATTCATAGTTCAGCAAATTTGATGGAATTCTATCAAATTCTTTATGATAGAACTAAACCCCTAAAATGTAGCCAATAAAGAATTACTATTCAGAAGGGTCAAAGCTGATTAGGAATACCGTTTATTAAGAGTTGAGCATGGGAATGAAAAGTGGGGATCTTTTAGAGGAAGAGGGAAGAAAAAGGGTTTAGCAGAAGTAGTCCGTTAATACATATATTAAATAAACTTGTTTCATGCGGAGTTATAACTCCTTATTATTTATATTTTATTGTTATTTATTGAGGATCAGCAATCACCATATTGATTGTCCGTTGATCAGTGGGTTTTAACCTGTGCAAACAGCTTAGCAGATTCAATCTAAAACCGCCAAAAAATAACAGAGCCCTTAGAGTATCCACCAAGGCTCTCTTGGATAAAGGGGCAGCTGGGAATTTTATAAGCTTGCAGGTCGCTCAGGATCTGGCCTTAGATCTTGACGCTGGGTCCTCAGTATTGAAAGCGTTATCAGCCTATATAACTAGTTAACCCAGTGAGATGACCAGTGTCATTTTTGGTGCATTCCTTTGGCTTCTTATATTTGTTTACCTCAGTGCCAGGTTTAATGTTACAATCATTATGGGGGTTAGTGACGACATCAATAGGTCATATTTGATCCAAAGCCCAACCTAATGTCTTTTATAATCTACATGCGTGTTTTAAATGTCCACTTAACACTTTTTCCCCACTGAAGCAGAGATTTTAATCGCTGCAGCTCCCTCACTGAGTTACCGTCAGATTTTCCCTTTGGTTTTTGCTTTACAGGGATATTTTGTTATAGATAAGGCAACTATCTTTTTTCACATTTTTATATGACTTGACCTTTTGTTTGACAGTTAACGTAATCAATATCAAATGTCCACTGTACCCCTTTACCATGTAAGAAGATAAGACCCTAAAGGTGTGGTTATATGACATGCTTCAGAAGGGATGGGTGTTACAGGAATCCACCCATCACGTTTCTCATTCTTTTGCGCAAAAAGGCTGACAGTACACTGCGCCAATGCGTGGACTATGGCTATTTTAACAAATTACTATGCGCACTCTATACGCTCCTCCTTGAGAAAACCATTATTTAGGCGATTGCCAAAAACCACGTGTAGACAAGCTCACCTGGTAAACGCCTTCAATCAATTTGAGTATCAGAAGGTCAGAAGTGGCTGGTGGCCCTGGTCCCAGTGGGGTATCTTTCAATTCTGCATGATTTTATTTGACCTAAAAACGCGCCATTACCTTTCAATGTACAATTAATGTTATAAATGTGATCTTTGCTTCACTTGCATCATGGCATACATCAGCAAAATCCTGGTACACTCCCCTGCCCCTGAACAGCATGAGAGGGACCTTGATGTGGTATTGGCAGCATTGAAGCGGCCGGATCTTTTTGTAATGCCCTCAAAATGCGATTTTTTAGGGATAGGTTACCTTTTTGGTAATATTGTCCTGAAGAACAGTTATGCTATCCCTCTCAGCAAGCTCAAAGAAATACTTTCTTGGCCCACGCCCATGACTCAGAAGCAGCTGCGTAATTTTCTGGGGACAATTAATTTCTTGAAAAATTCTCACCAAAAATTTCCCAGTTGGCAGCGCTTCACTATCCCTTAACTGTCAAGATTGTTCCGTTTAAATAGACAGCAGATTGCTGACATGCACTTGAGGCAACCAAGGTGGTATTTGTGGTGCTGCAAGACCTAATACACACTTATTCATTCTGTCCTTTCATAGTTAATTGTGATGCCTCATCAGCCATGGTTTGGCTGTTCTGCTTCAAGAGGATACGGGGTGTAAATCCCACCGCCTACTTCTCATGCAAGTTCACCACTTTAGAACAATTCTGGGCTATATATGACAAAGAGCTCGCCGCTGTTCATGGTCCTTTACTCACTACCAGTACCTGCTCCAAGGTGTATGACATGTTTTATTGGTCCAGATGGAGCACCAGGCCCTGATGTACGTCTGAAAACCCCAGTAATTGGTGCACCATCAGGCTCAGACGTTTCAGGACCTGTGCTACTTTAATTTCAAGTATGAGTTTGTAAAAGAGGCATTATATTCTCCTTGACTTGCTAAGTTATAGCTCTTCTTTGAGTCCAACATAGGAGGAAACGCAGGAGTTAATGACAGTAATTTTTCCTAATCAGATTCTCACCATTTCCCCACCTGCAATTTCTAAAGCGGAATAGGCATAGGATGCGCAATTTGTCTCTTGTGTGTTGGTGAGTCAAACTGCTTTCTCGGAGTTGCTAGATTTGCTCAAACAGTTGGGTTCACCAGGTCACAAGCATAACAATTATTTGTTGGAAGAGGTCCAAAACTGTTCAGAAGCAGGGTTTGGGTCCCCTTTCATATCTGAGATGAGGTAATTTCCACGCATTATGATCCCCAGTGGTGGGTCACCCAGGGAACAAAAAGTGACTCAACTTAATCAGATGGAAGCTCAACTGGCCAGGCATTTCCAAGGATCTTCCAGTTTGTATTGTCAGTTTCATGACGTGCGCATGGACCAAGCCTTATAGATCAGGCAGGAATGGTCTCCTCCATCCCCTGCATCAGGTACAGGGTCCGTGGATCTAGTTGTACATTAAATTCGTCTTTGAGCTCCCCTGTCCCAATAAATTCACAGTAGTCATGGTGTTCAGGGACTGCTTTACTTAATTCTCACTTTTTTATTCCTTGTACTTCATCTATTACCCCCAAAGAGACAGCCTAGCTCATAGTTCACCATTTTTCTCTATGTCAGTTTATCCCAGGAGGTGGTAATTTACCAGGGGCCTCATTTACCGCCCACCTTTGGGATGCGTTGTTGGGCTATTTGAAAAATCAAGCCATGCCATTCCATTGCGTACTACCCTCAGTCAGATGGACAAACTGAGAGGTTCAATCAGCTCTTAATAAGTACCTCTGTTGTTATGCCTCTGCCACTCAGGATACCAGGGCCGCCAACCACCCCCTGGCATAGTTTGCATACAACAACGCCACGCATTTATCAAATGGGTCCCCATATGAAGCCACCCTGAGGTAAACCTCTCCTTACTCATGGGTCCTTCCCTTTGCCCTGAGATACCTAACACTGTGGAACATCTGCAGAAGATCCAGGATACTCAAACCCTGGTATGGGAACATTTGATGAAAGCAATATATTATTACAAGCAGTTTGCAGGTCATAAACGTTTCCACGCCCATGAGATAAAGTTGGGCTCATTGGTTATTCTTGATAGCCACTTACTCATATAGGTTCCCTCGTGGAAGTTTGTGAGCAAGCACTTAGGCCCTCATGTGGTCGAGGAGAATTTAGGCAATAAAATCTTTTGGTTGGCTCTCCCCGCTCATTGAAAACAGCATCTTAACTTCCATGCTTCCCATTTGTAACCATTTAAGGTAGGCAGACAGCTGATCATGAACTTGTCATGGTCAAAGACTTAGTGGAGGCGGAGGTGAGGTAAATTCTGGCATAATGCTGATTTTATCAATTAATGTATTATTTGGTGGAGTGTAAAGAATTTATTATTATGAGAACAGTGGGTAATGCCCGCGTTGTGCCAATTGTGTCAGGGAAATGGCATAAGAAGTTTAGGCTTGCCTGCCAGTTGGGATGCATAAGCACCCAAAAAGCAAACCAGAATGCCATTGACATTGCCGCTTGAAAGACGTTGTATGGTGTGGGAAGTTGGGCAACAATGACTCGTTGATGTGCTGCATGTGTGAAAAGAAAACCTGCAATGAGCCAAACAGATACAACCCCGGACCCTGCTGGCCTTTCTGCAGGGGGTTGCACTACTGGATTAACTGCTTTGGGATCTCCAATGGAAGGGTTCTTTACAATAGCAGAGGTAAGGGGGCGGATCCTTGTTTGAAGGTGTGATATTTGAGGCCACAGAATTATGATATCCTGGTAGCAGATAGCTTCAATAATGGTATTTTATTCCCAGAATTTTTTGCACAATGGATCCAGTTGACTATGGTGGAATTAATTGTGACCATCAAAACTGGTATAGCCCATCCATTATAGGGGCTGACGGGCCACCAAGTTAGTTCCATTGGGACTTTGGCAAGAATAATTGAAGTAAAATGAAAAAATTTGGGTACTAGCGGAATTTTATTGAAAAGAAAAGTTTAAAAAATTGACTAAAATTTACTCAGTGTGACGTGAATGATTAAATAGTGTTTGATTTGAGTCAGCTTGTCAAAGCAATGGTATTGGGGCCCTCAAATTCGACCTAACCTGGCGAATTTTTGGGGGAGGGGGAAATGATTTTAATCTGAACTGATATCAAAGGATTCAGTGGCAGGCTGAGTTACTATCAGTTTATCCGCAAATGCTTGACCTGATACTTTACTGTATTTATGTCATTTAGCGTGATAGCATCAGGCCTGATGGGCAATAGGAATCTCCCAGAGCCACCCCACATTGGGAGATCCCAATGGGTTAGAAATGGGATCAGGATAACTAACCTGCCCGTGCCTAGTTTCTGGAGCGTTCATTTAGCCAAATGAGTTCCAGCGAGCACCATTCCTAAATTTTTGAAATGGTGATTTTGAACTGTCAGTAACAGTACCTAATGGTGATACCTGCTCATCAGGGATTTTACCCAATGATTTTGAAGGGAGTTTGGCATCAGCAACCATACCACTCAATGGCTCAATGCCATCATCGATTTCTGCTAAGAATCCATTAGTTGCCCCTCTCAACTATCAGTTTCTCGCCCAAGCTTTATTCCCATTGATTTTAAACATTTTGGCTTCTATTCTGAAGATTTGTTGCCATCAGTTTTATAAAATCCCTCCCACTAGTGGGGAAGATGGTTACTAATGATTTTGGCGCAAATTTCCTTGACTTGGCGAACTAATTTAGCGGAGGTAAGTGCAGGAACTGGGGGAGGAATCTTCAGAGGGAACGCTGTTACCCAGCGCTCATCTACCACACTGGCGAGGTCTCCCTGGGTGATGAGAGGTACAGTCACCCTCTTAGACCCTTTTTATTTGGAAATGGAAAAATCTCCTATTCCACACAAAGGGGCTGTTCCCCTTGACTTACAAATTGTCACAATTTAGTGGAAGCTTCCACGTTGCACACCTGGATGCTTCATGTTCTCCATAGAAGGTTGCTTTATTTGGTAATCAATCTCATAAAGGCGCACAAAAATGTTGCACTTTCCCATGTTCCCAGTGGGGGTTATCCTCCAACTAAAAAATGGAAGATTAGGTAAGACTTGGGGAGAAACCCTGAACCTTAATTGAGAGGAATTTTTGTTTTGCGCCAGAAAGGAGAAGTCAGCCCATCCCTCTTGTATCCATGGGCAATTTAGCCCATATTGTAGATGAGAGGTGTGTGAAAGCATACCCTTCAAAAATCTCATTTTACCCCACTGAGAGCTACCCATTAATTAGTTTAGAAAATGCAGGACGTGTGTTAGGAAGTGGCTGTGACAATATGTTATTGTCACCAGAGGGGCAGCAGCATACCTCCCCACCAAGAGTTTGCCTCCAACAGTTTGAGTTCTGCTAGTAATCTAAGTAAATATCTGGTGAAAATAAACTAAATGGGCTAATTTCAGGCTCGTAAAAACCCTTTTGCCATTCTCTTTCATTGACAGCAAATATGATCCCATTTTCAAAAGGTATGGGTGCAATAAACCCTTTTCCTACTCAATGGGACTGCCCATATGTGGCTTGGCCATGGCCGCACCCAATCTGCTACTGGATGAAGCGTTGTCAATATGCTAAGCATAATCGCGTTGGGTGGGAAAGTCTGATGGCAAATTTTGAGTGAAATTTAGCTGGTCAATATGATTTTTATTGAGAATTATGAAATTTTTGAATGTCAATACTTTTTTTATTATATGGGATCATGCTACCCTTGGTTAATATGAAATTTATTTATTCACTAAGACCCAGCATTTTAGATAACTATCCCCCACGGGTACAGTTGTCTGTCAATTTTTCTATTGATTGGTTGAATAGAAAAATATCTGTGGAAAAATTTTTTCCAAGTTAAATTACACATTTTATCTGATAGCTACTGCCCTATAGGTGCCATGTTCCCTAGTCTATGCAATGAGTGGGCCATAGTGGCCATAATCACATATTTGCTGCCCTTGCTCCTCAAATGGGGATACCGTTATAATGTCCTCCTGAGGTTGCCCCCCACTTGGACGCCATTATCGTCAGGATGTGAACTTGCTATTGGATATTCTTTATCTCTGATGGGCGGAGTTTTGTGACCTTTCTGTGAGGTTGGAAACTCATGTCATAATATCTTATTCAGGGCTCCCTGTGGGCCTGTTAAATCAATTGCAGCGGAATCTGCAGCCACCAATACTGAGAACATGGTTGTTAGTAGTATGATGGTAATGATGATTGCTAGTACCATCCCTTGATCATTTTTCTCCATGTAAGATATCAGGTCATATGGAATTCTATGGTTTCAGCATTCTGGTTTGCATTCAAAGTGTTTGCTCGCCTCAACTGGCATGCTAGTTCTCAACTTTACTAGCCATCTTCATGACACTCAGCAACCTACTAATAAAAGGGTTTTAGATTACTTGTTTCTAACTTTTCTGATAATAAACATTTAAATAAAAAGCTCTTTTTTGCTACTATATAAAATTAAATAACTATTAACTCATTATGTTAAAGTGGAGGTCATGGAATGATCTAGCTTATTGCCCCCAGTTGAAGGGAGCTCTTGAGGTGATAACCATACTTAAATTGTCAAAAATGGTACCTCTAACCCTGAAGGGAATTTACTGTTAGGAACCCAAAATGACATTAAAAGACCTGACACCCTTTATGGATATTCAAGAACCCACCAAAACATCCACAGTCCACAAGGCACCGCTAGTTTCAGGGGGTTGGAAAGGCCGCGTTTAGAGGGGATTTAGGAAGTATATGGTATAGGTAATTAGTTCCTATTTACTGCTTAATTTATTAAAATAACTAAAAGAAGGGAGTTTTATCAGTAAATAAATAAGTTAACAAGATAGAAACTGTAGGGAAAATGGCTTAATACTCTACTAATAGCAGGGTGCTGGGTTTTAGGTTGTTCTGGGAGAATAGTGTGCTAAGCAAAATTTGGTAATAGGAAAGGTTGCAATTTTAATACCATAGATACCAGTTTTGAATACCGATTTCCTGTTATACACTATAAAGAATTAATGCATCAAACAGTTCCTGATATGCAACATTATTGGCTAAATTTCCTATGATGTACTAGGGTCAACCTGAGGAACTCCAAATGTCCAAATTAGTCTATTAAGTTCAAATTTTTTGTTGAGTTTAATACCAGATTTTGACCTTTTCTTTTCAAAATTATATTCAAATTTGGCTTGCTATGTAAGCTTTTCCCAATTAGGTTGATTTCTGGTTAGCACCCTGTGAGGGACTAAAAATGGGACTTTAGTATTATTCTTGCAAATTTATTGTGAGGAAGGCCAACCATTGATACACTTCTGAATGTCGACCCAAAAGAAGTGAAACTTAGTAACAGGGAAGGCACCCCAGAGAAGCGATGCTATCTCTTGTTGCCAGCGGGAACGCCACTATGGGGAGGAGGAGGGAACGTGTGAAGGGGCCGTAGCCACAATTGAACACGTGTGGAGGAAAGGTCCAATTTGATGGACCAAACTGGGAACCAGGAGGAGACCAGCTGTTGGCAACGCGGTGAGAGGTACCCAAACATCCACGCCTGAAAGTGGTTCACCAAATGGGACCAAAATCTGTGGACAGCTTCTGGGAGGGTGGGGGTGGAGCCTGCGATGGCATCCAAGACAATCGTGTGGATAGTCCACATGGCGATTGCAACCACCAGAGCACGGAGGGAAGGTGGAAGGGAGGATACCATGAATATAGCAAACATATCTCTTGACAGACTGAAGGGATGTCCATCATGTCCAGGTAGTCCACCCTGGATAGGACATGGGGCCGTGTGGGGATCAAGCCATCTTAAATGGGTAGCCCCTGTACCTCCTGTGTGAACTGAGGAGAGGGGCGGCCTCTCTGTGCTGTGTGTCCACTAATACAAATTCTCCACTCAGCGCTCCGCATGGAGAGGAGGATTCATTTGTAGTGGGTTTTAGTACCGTAAGGACCTGTGGCCGATGGGTGGGAAGCTAGATATTTCATCAAGGAGTGAGGGTTCAATGGATTGTTAAGGCCCAGGGCGTGGGAGAAGTTAGAGCGGGCTGCGCGGGACCAGTGTTGGGAGGGGGGTGTAGGGGTGGTGACAGCCACAATCCAGGTGCCCAGGATCTTGGCAGCATGGGCTTTAAAGTTGATCAGGCCCATGCTACCATGACGACGAGGGCCAAACATGACCTCAAGCCGCACTGGAGGTGGGCGGCCTGACCAAAGCCACCCTTGCAGAAGGGCATACATATATTTGAAAAAACCTGGGGAGAAGGCGATGGCGTGGGCTCCAAACTAGACTTTGGAGAGGAGCATAGAGTTGGCTAAAACAACCCTGCCAGCAAGGGAAGTAGGGTGGTCTCTGAGGGAGGCGATGCACTTCGTCACGTTGTCTAGAACACAACTTTCCATTACTGCTGAGGCATACCCGCCTGCCTCCACCCACACGCCCAGATGGTGGACAGGCCCTATGGTAGGGCGTGGCACGAAGGGGAGCACAAGTGGGGCGGTGTGGGGTGAGCAGGGAAGGCGAGCACGTGTGCGAGCAGATGGGTTGAGCTGGGCACTGGTCGCTGGGGCCCAGCAGGTTTGATACTGACCAAGAAGGATGATTTCGGTTTTGGAAGCGTTCAGTGCAGCATTACTTACCTGGGAATATTCCTGGATGAGAGCTTCAAGCGCACATGCGTCTTTATTATCAGACACCCCAACCACACAGTCATCTGCAAACGCCATCATCTTGACTGGGGCTTGGCCTGTTACATGGACCCCAGTGAGGTGGGCATTCACGTTTCAAAGTAGTGGGTCAAGGCTGAAGTTGTATATGAGTAGGCTAAGGGGGTCCCCTTGGCGTAAGCCCTTTTGAGGGCGGACTACTTCCATTAGGAAGCCAGGGCCACGCACTGCCATTGTTGCA
>JAKSZP010006102.1:0-26527 GCA_022478985.1 Massospora cicadina | reverse complement strand
TTGCAGGCAGCATCACTCGCCTCACAACTCACTATTCATTCCCAATTGGTTGGTGATGAAACCTGATCAATCTCAATCAGTACACCTGATAGTTAATCAGTATCAGATGCCCCTATTTCGTCAGCCACTCCGCCCAATGAGATCTTAGGTATTCATCTGGATCAATCCCTGACAGATATGACCAGGTGAATATCCCAAAATCCCCCAAACTTAGTTCCTCCAAAACTCAGGCCAACTAATTTCTGATTCACTTCGCCTTAGGGAATTTTTTCCCTAGCAATACCAGGTAATCTAGAAGGCTGGGAATATGGGCAAAAATCCCAACATATGGACAACCCAATCTCTCTAAAAAGGAAGCTTTGTCCTGTTTTAAGATCTTGAACTCTGCCTATAAAATATATCTCCATCTTGTTATTAAATCTATAATCATGCTCCTCAAGTCCCACAGCTTGCAATCATTGCCTATGTCAAACCCTGTTTTTTGAACATATCATAGACATCAACTGTTTTGATTTCTAAAAGATCTACTGGATTGATCCACCAACTACAAATTCCCTGATTAAAAATATATTGGAGACACTCTTGATCCCACAAAATGTCAAGATGTAGAAGCCCCTTTAAAAGAGATGAATATATCATTTCTAAGGATCCTGGCGATTATGGTAAAATGTTTGGAGTGGTCCACTAAGTGGAAGCTAGAGATCGTTTCCATTAAAGATTGAGCTTAACAAAAATCTAAAGTAGAGGAGGTTAAAGTGGCTCTCAACTTAAAACAACTACTAGAGGCCAGCCTCCTTTTACCATCTAAAATCCATTGGTCTACCCCCTGCTATTAATCCACAAAAAAGGTGAATGTCATCAAATTGTAATAAAGAATCACCAACAAAATTCCCTTAACTCAAAATGAATTTACCCCTTTCTTTTATAGACAACTCCTTATGTCTAATTTCTAGATCAAAGTATTTTTGGTGATGGATCTTGATGGTAGTTAGTGGAAGATTGACCTATTCCCTGAGGATTGCAAAAAATGTGCATTTATCTCAAGCAAAAAAATTGTAAAACTACACAGATGACACAAGGCTATGCAATGCCTCTGTTACTTTCCAAAAAACAAAATATGGTTTGTTAGGTATCTGAAACAATTTTGTGCATTAGTTAACCTTGACAATATTTCAATTCCTCATTAACTTTCACCGCACATCTAGCTCACCTTAGGGATGTCATCCAGCAACTATGTCTGACTTCAATTAAATTATAACCCTCCAAATGTTCCTTATTTCAAAAAAATGGATTTTTGGGAAATAAGGTAAATCAAGAAGAAATATCCCTAATAGATGATAAAGTTATGACCATCTCTAAAATGTCACCGCCTAAGTCCTTCAAGGTGTGCAAGTTTTTCCAGGAATGGGAAAATATTATTGTCAATTTATTTTAAATTTTTAAAAAGTGGATCAATACCTTGGTTTATTTGCTAATGTAGGAATTTCTTTTCAGTTGGGAGAAAAATAGCAACAATCCTTTGATATATTGCGCTTAGTCTTACTCACTCACCTGTTTTTATACACTCCAACTTTGACAAACCAGTATTATTTTTTACTGACGCTAGTAATATCACTAAAAGAGCTATACTATCCCAACATGATGAAAATCTAGTGATTTATTTCATTTCATACTATAGCAAAATTTTATCTAAAGATTAACACAACTATAGTGTAACATTAAGTGAGTGCCTGGGCGTTTTAATAACCATTAAACATCTCCAAACCTATTTAAATGGGGCTCACTTCGCTACAATTGCTGAAATTCCTCTTTGCAATGGCTTTAGCAGATTAAAGACGCTGATGAACATTTGGCGTGGTGGACTTTGTAGCTAAATATTATGGTTAATCTATAATCCGTCACCCTGGACCAATTAATAAAAATGTGGATTGTCTTTCCAGGTTGCTTAATTTAACTCTAACTAAATTCAAGGAAGATTGACTTTACAATCTCCTAAGCCAATCTCAGAAATGGAAAGATAAGCCTATCTGTTGGAAAAGATAAAAATCAAGTTGGTTTGTACAAAGTTCAAACTCTAAATGAAACTACCTTCATATTTCAAAAGATACTGATCAAAGAAACTTCAGATTGGACCTTTGTGCCAATGGACCAAAGGGTCAAAGTGCCACTGAAACTCGCTAGGAGAGTGACAAAGGGTCCTCTCCTCCTTAATCAAAGGCTTCAGCTCCACTGAGACTTTTGGAAGATCTTGCCAATCAAGAGGGTCGACACCCACACCAATATTGCACCCCCTCATAAAGCTATTTATGTCAAATCACCAATTAAATAAAGTATGCTGTTTACTACGCAGTCACGCCTTTATTTTCTAAAAGTGAATAGTTTCTAGTGAAGAATATCTTATTAGGGTGAACATTGGAGCTAACTCAACTCATTATTGTTTAAGCTAAAAAAAACTGGAAAACAAATTGGATTTCTTAAAATGGTGTTTACTTCCAGGTTATTCCAAGGCAACTAGGTGAAGATGTAACTTCCCAAAGATGGATAATCCCAGAGAAGAAATATCCTACAACAGGTGGAAGAATTGAGTGTGATAAGATGATTCCATTATGGCTGACAAGATATAACTATCTACAGTGTGAGTTATTTACAATTTAATGTACCCAAGGATTTCAGTATCCTGGCCCCTGATGGAGCAACCTACCACTTACAATCAGCTAAGGTCACTCACACAGTAGTAACCTATATCTTGAAACTATGCAACCTGGTCAACGATCTGATAGGAATTTCTCTACCCAAATTGTTAATAATTTTTATTAACTTCACACCACTGCTATTCTCCCAAGAATAACAGTTGAAGTTAATCAAACTGAGGCTTATCTCTGGCTATTTGTTCACTCAGATTTTTCATATCAACTGCAACTGTTAGGGCTGCATCACATGAAGATTCAGAGACAATTCAGCCACAGACACCTACTTCACTCTTAGCTCCTTGAACCATATGAGACTGCCTCTAACTTTGACTAGAAAACTGTAAGGCTATTGTTAGTAAACAAAGAGATTTTTTGAGAAGCAAATCATCTTATCCAGCTTGATCACAAAATTGGTATATACCTGCATGATAAAATTTCACAAAGACTCGCTTAATGCTGCTGTGCTAATAAGAACATGTTTTGACCAAATTATGACTGATTTTTGACTCATTGTTGGGCTATCATATGTCCACATCATCCAGCTCGAACATATTATAAAATAAATGCTTTATCCGCTGGGAAGTTTACCTTACTTGATGTGAGTTATATAAGATATTAATATTGATTTGGTATAATTCATAATGAAAATTAGCTAATCCGTTGAGATTTGAATTCATCAGATTACTAATGTTTCATTAAAATGGATCCCTGGCAATCAACATATGGTTCAATTATTGATTTTGTATTGATAATTAGATAATCTTGTACGAAATTAATGAAGTTTGTCTCTAATTGATAAGAATTTATTATTAGTTGTTGGGTGTTGACGATGCTTTTGATAGCAAATTGTAAGTTAACTTTTTATGTATCGTGACCTGCTGATAATGGATAAAAGGTCCCATTATTTAACAGGTTGCTAGACTAATAAGGGTAGTCCGCTGGGGTTGAGCAAAGGTGTTGAGGCATATTATTCAGTTCAACCCAGAAAGGGTCACATTCTTGGTGGCGAAATCTAACTATATGGATGAGGAAGATCATCATCTTGGGATGACTCCAGAGGGTTAATCATTGGAGATGGCTGCACTTCCCTATTGAGGTGCTAATGGAAGAGTTGAGTGACGGATTACCTATTAATCTCTTGTTTTTACTTAAATAAAGCAGAGGGAAACTTGAAATTACATAATAAATATTTAGAATGTCATATTTAGTGCATTTTTTACTCTTGAGATTAAGTTGAAGGATATTGATAGTATGTCTATATATTGCTATCAAGATTTTCATGGGCTCCTGAGTTAAAAGAGGAAGAGAGAAGCTTTGAAACTACTAATAGATTAAATTCCATCAGAAGAAAGAGTCAGAGTGAGAAGTTCCTTTGCTTTCCAGAAGTACCTCCAAGGATTAGAAAGGAGAGCGTTAGCACCATTCTAGCATTGAAAACAATAATTAAGTTGGTTGTAAAAACTCAATTAAGAGGATAGTCTTCATGCTATTGTTAACCCAGTCATTTACTATATCAATAATCCAATTCAATGCACAAATCAGAACTTGTGAATTAGTCTAAAAAGTCTACAGGGAGTGGCCTTAGCTTAAAAGTTTACGTAAGGTTCTCACTACAGGAGTTGAGTTTTAATGCCAGATATACAGATGTAATCATTAGCACTCTGTCAAACAAGAACAAACTTTGGAAGTTGTAGAGGGAATTGGAAACTGCTAACAAAGATGCTTTGAACTTGGCGCCACAAGATGATCTAGCTAATTTAGATGAATGAGTGATGAAAGCTGAGGAGGAAATTGAACAAGTTATAAGGGTTAATAATGATCTTATAAAAAGTTCATTAAAAGAAATAGAAGGAGACCAAATTAATCAAAGAGTTAATATCAAGAGAAATGTGAGAGAAGTGGATATAGAAAAATTCTGTTAGATTTTAGAGACATAGCACAGATTCTAAAGCGCTTAGAATAAACCATAGAAAATATGATTGTGCTCAGATGGAGGTGAATGAAGCTGACAACAAGATGCATGAAAGTCCGGCTGGGAAGGTACAAACCCCAAGAAATATTCTTGGAGCTTTTGGTGCAAATTGAAGATGACTATAAAAAATCGCCTATTATTAGTCAGGTTTACAAGAAAGAATCCCTTGCTACAGTAGTAATAAAAGAATTTTTAAATACTAATTTTTTTATATTTTATTAGGATAATGCACTTGCATTTTTCTGCTTATTTAAAGTGATGTTTGGATGCAATGATTTCCATAAAGAGTAATAGTTATGAGTTTTTTAGACACAGATTGTCAAAATCTGGTGTTGCCATCTCAACTGGGATGATTGGATATACAATGATGCTAAAGAAGCAATCATAATTAAGTTTGGTAGCCATGATCAGATGGCTAACCATAACAGGGGTTCTTGAGAATCCAATATAATAAGGTTAAAATTGGCTGCTTTTACCAACCAGTTTTACCAGGAAGTACAAATTCTGATGGCATAAAAGTTTCTCAGATTTTGCTTCATTCATTGGAAAGCAGATGGCGCTTTGGCATGCAGAGATTTTCACTGTGCTATAGTTTCAGAACTTGTAAACTAGATTCCACATTGCAGATGGTGGAGTATCTTAAGATGTTAGGATCAACATTTGAAGCACCTTACCTAGCCTTAAAAGCCGTTCCCAGTAAAAATAATAAAGTACAATGAAGTTTGCTGAGCTTAATAAGAATTACATATTTGAGTTATAATGGGAAACAAGTCCAAAGGACTAAAATGAGCGGATAAAAGACAAAAATAATGCCACAAATGTGGAAACACTGGACATTATGCCATTCAATGTTGGAGCAAGAAGCCTAAATAACAAGTAGATATGGTTCAGGCTAAAGAGAAGTTAATTGGTCAGGATTTGGGAAAAGAACTAGCAGTTTAGATAAAGAATAATTTAGCACTGCAATCAATCCTGTCCCCCTTAATCATATTCAAAGATGACTTCGATATCTCCAATCTATTTGTATATAATAATAAACCTGATCCGCTCTATTAGGTGGTTAACTGGGACATAAATGCAATCACCAAAGCAAAGGTGAAGATATTGAGACTGAAATCATAAAAGAGGTCACTCATCCTTAAGCCTTCCGGTTAGGAAAAAAAATCAGAACCACTGAAACACTGAAGTATTGCTTAAGACAAAACTTGACAATGTGGATGTTTCTCTCCCTATTATCACGATCAACGAGCCCTTGCCTAAATTTATCCACAAAATTAATATATACTCTATATTTGGAAAATGATGCTGTGATTCACTCAGTTAAAGCTTTAGTACAATACTTTGAGTGTATTTATGAAGATAGTATAGTCAAGTAATTAAAAAGATGGGCAATGATTGACAGTAGAGCACCCATTAATATTTCATTTATCAAGTTGGTGAAGAAAATATAAAATTTCTCCAGATTTAAAACACCACAAAAGTATGGAACCACCAGATTAGATACTACAACATTCTGTGGGACATACAGTGCACTGCTCTTTAGTTCAGATCACTGGTAGTATCAGCTCCCACCATAGTATTGCAAATCAAAATTATGACATCCTCATTGGAACAACATTTCTGAAAATATGGTATCAAATGTCATTTTGAGGAGAATACTTTAACAATTTTGGAGCAAACGTTGCCTTTTTATATCAGTATAAAGGAGAAACTCCGCTGATTAAGTAGAGTAATTTTATGAATTTAATTTATAATGATGGCATAATTCCCATCAAATACAAATTGGTTGGAAGAAAATTAGGGAAATTCTGGTGCAGATTACTAAGAACTGTTGGATACCATTAAGAAAAAATGATAAATACCATTTCACTATGAGCACAAATAATAAATAACACATAGATAAAACTAGGAATTATGTAACAATCATATGTCAAAGTCATCACCCCATAGAAAATTGATATTGGAGCCTTGGGTAGATCTGTGGATTATAATGCCAGGCCACATTGAAACCCAAGTTTAACCGGCAATCTGATTGAAAAATTAAAAAAATTGTGTAAAACCAAGTTATTGCATTTGATCATTTAATTCTAACCGCTGAAATCAGAGAGTTCCATGATTTTGGGACGCTAGAAGAAATGAGATATTAGCAGTTGTTACCAAAAACATTATTGTACTTGTTGATTGAGAGTAGCTTTCTAGATTATCTGGAGAATCATCAGGTGGAATTGCTACAATCATTAAAAAATTAATTGTATAATATTTTCCCAAGATAATCATAACCTCAGATGTGCTAGAAATGTGATTCATAAGGCTGATACTGGTGAATATTTACCAATATAGATGTGACCATCTGTCAATAGAAGGCTTTGAAGCAGTAGTTAGAAAAGAAAATAGTAAATTGATTGAGCATGGGCTTCTTACACCTCCTTCAAATCCATGAGCAAGTCTTATCCTTATAGTAAAGAAAAAGGATGGATCAAAGTTAGTGTTGATTAATTACTGTCAGTTAAATCTAATAATAAGAAAGATTTATATCTGCTGCCACGGATAGATGACGTTCTCAAGCATTTAGAAAACCAAGTTCTTTTAGCATTGAAACTGATCTTGAGTTATTGACAGATAGACTTGCCAAAAAAGACCAGGAAAAGTTTATAATCACAGCACAAGGGTTATACCAGCTGATGAGAATGCCCTTGGGATTATGCAATGTTCAGCTACATTCTAATGAGCAATAAATTTCATCTGATGTAATTTTAAGTTATCCTGCATTTTAGTGTACTTAAAATGACATCAACCATTTCAGTAGGACATTCATTAATCACTTGGAACACTTGGAGGAAGCATTTAATTGCCTAGCGACGGCAAATTTGAAGGTCAAGCTGAGGAAGTGCCATTTCTATAAGAAAGCGCTTGAATAATTGAGGTTTGTGATAAAGTTTCGGTGGATTACAATTGCAACCATAAAAAATAGTGGCTGTTGAACGGATGTCAATCCTGAAGAGTGTTTGGGACATAATAGTCTCTCTTGGGATGGTCAGCTACTATTACCAAGGTTTTTAATATTTCGTTGAAATTGCTGAACTACTATATTACCTATTGAGGGATCTGAAAAAAGGATTTATATGGAATGAGGAGGATTAAATATTGTTTATTGAGCTCAAAAAATATGTGATGAATAGTCCTGTTCTAAGATACCCATATTTTACTAGAGAGGTTTAATTCAGACAAATGCTTATTTAGTGGCGATTATAGCCATTTTAAATCAAGTAGACAATGATGGGGAAGAGCATCTGGTGACGTATGAGAGTTGGAAATTGATGCTGGTGTAAAGAAACTACACCGTGACAGAGCGTAGATTTCTTATGGTGATATATGCCTGAGAACAATTTTAAATGTATATTCACTTGACGCATTTTAAGGTCATGGCCACCACTCATATCTACACTGGTTGCATAATCTTAAAGAACCAGAGGAGTGACTGGTTTATTGGGATTTGAAGCTAAAAGCCTATGATTTTGAGATATACACAGAGTGAAAGCCCATCAGAACACTAATGGATTATCAAGATTACCTACAATCAATCCATGTACCAGCAACTAGATGAATTATTCCAATGTATGATTGAATTAAGATTGGGGATGAATCCCAGGAGATTCAGAGTGCGATGAAGAAGACAATGGAAAATACAGAAATGAAGAACAGAAAACTTTACAAATCAATTGATGGAAAATGATACTTACTACCAAAACTTCAGAACGCTCAGAACTTATACAAGCTGCACACAAAGTTGTAGAGCATGGTGGGCTAATAAAAAATGGATCATATACGCCAGTATTATAAGTGAGAATTGATCAATTATGATGTAGCGGATTATCTAGCCTGTTTAATGGAGTGTCAATTGCACAATCCCCATGAGAATGTAATAGGATACCGGCTTAGTACACTCAGGGTTTACTTTCACATGGTGTCAATATATGTGATGTGACCCTTGAGTGCTAATACTGGTAGTAAAGTACATTATAGTTGCAATAGACCATCTGACTAGATGGGTTAAGACCAAGGCCTTGAGTAGGGTAGATACAACGAGCATCATGAGATTAATACTGGATCAAGTGTGTACCAGAATGGATGCCTGAAAGTATTACTTATTTATAATAGAACAAACTTTACTTATATGTTATTTCAAGACTGAATAAATTAATGGGAATCTGAGGAGTGGTTTCTATCCCATGCCATCCAGAAATGGACGAAATGGTAGAGAGAGAATTAACAAAACTCTGGTTGTGACTCTGAGAAAATTAATAGTGGGTAAAAACCTTCACTTGAATATCTTATCTGAATTCAGTTACCTTGATGTACAAAATCAATTATCATACAGTGACAAGGAAAAAGCCGTTCAAACTCTTATATAGATGAGGAGCCTCACTACTTTTAATCTTTTATTCAGCAGTAGAACCAGCTTTGGTATTAGTGAAGAGTAAAATTTAACAAAACAGCAAATATTCTTCATCATTATGAAATCACAGGCATTTGATATGATGTTGAAATGTGAATTAGAGTGAAGAAACAGGGCAATTAAAATCGGATTGGCGCTCAAGGAATACCATTTGGGATAGGTAGCTTATTTTGATACCCAATAATTTGGAAGAAGAAACAAGTCTCAGTCCCTATAATCAGGTACATTTGGAATAATTCCAAGTCAGCAACAGAAGCCTATAGACTGAAAGACATCACTGATGGTTATATAGTGAATCAGGTCCATAGCAAATACTTAGATTATTGGATCTAAGAGAAGGTATATAAAAAATATTATAAGATGAAAGCATAGAAAAAATATAAAAGATAAAATTTTTATGAAATAATTTTTTATAAGGAGAACAGCCCTGAGAAAAAAATATATAAAAATATATAAAATACTAATCAGTTTTTATCGCCACAATCAAGTGTATCTGGTGAGGTTTACCTTCCATTATCTGCGTGTAGAAGGGGGATGTACTACAATGTTAGTAGTGATGAAGATCAACTTGACTCTTCAATAGTTGACAGGACCAACTTGTGTTGAAACTAGGTCCACTGTGAAGAGGCATAGGGAAATAGAACTTGAAGTTCAATGCTGATCAGAGTAAGAGATGCATGGACTGGGAGAATACAAGCATTTAGGAATTCATCAAGATCAAACTGAGTGATCCTTGTACAGCGTGAAGTAATGAGAGCCCTGACCTGAGAGAAAACAGTCATTTAAAAATATCATAAGTGAGATTGAACAAAGTAATCCTAGTGAATCATATAGCTGTGCAACTGCGCTTTCAGGAGGCAGCAGTGAATACAAGAAGAAAAGAAAATGTGCTGCCAAGAATGGGCACAAAAATGCATTGAGCAAGTAAAGAAAAAGATTTAGGTCTGCTGAAAACCAGGTTTAATCATGCTTGCTGATTCAGGACCTGAGATGAAGCGGCGTCTGCCTCAAAACTCTATCTTCAATGGATAATCTGGTCAAGCAGGGGGATGTGTTAAAATTCTAAAATGCTCACATCATTTAGATTAGTAGATTATAATGCATCACCTGCTTTAATTTTGGGGACGTTTAATATAAAAAACCCTTAGCGTATGTGGGAGGTATCATTAATTTAATAACTATTGTTGGTTTTATCTTCCTTATGGAATGTTAACTAATTCACCTGAATTGGTTCTGCTGTATTACTAATGTTCTGTCATGGAGGATTCCTGATAATGGTTACAAGTGTTTTGATTATAAATCTAACTATTCATATTATCTTTCATGAATCAATTGAGGTTTGTTAGCAGTCAATAAGGGTTTATTGGCAGTCGCTGAAGTGTTGACAATGCTTTTATTGGCAGCAACTTGTGGATTAGCCTAAAAAGGTAACGTGGCCTGCTATTAATGGGTAAAAGGTTCCATAAATTCAGCAGATTGTTAGCGTTTTAAGGACAATCCGCTGGGCTTTAGGTAAAGCCATTGGAACACGTCTTAAGATGTCCACCCAAGAGGAGTCATGACCTAGTTGGCGACACAATCCGATTTGGCAGTTGAAATAATCATTATTGTGAACGGCTATAAGGTCTAAATTTGTTGAAATAAATGCCATTCCAATTGTGGCGCCAACGGAAGAGTTGAGCACCAAATTACTTATATATATCCCTTTAAAATATCTAATAAAAGAATACTTGTTAATTGTAATAAAAGTCTAAATTGTTATACATATTGCACTGTGCTCTTGTGATTTGAGTTAGAAAAATAGTTTTCTCTTTGTTTATATTTGCTTCCAAGATTTCAAGTTATCTTGTGTTAAGAGTGAAAAAAAAAGATGTTCCCTTGTTGTCCAAAAGTTGCCAATTCAATAAGAAGAGTCAATAGGATAGTTTTCCTTTGTCTGCTTTATTCTTTGTGTACCTTCAAATTATCACAAGGAAGAGCATCAGCACCTGAAAAACTCAAAATTGGTTGTCAAGAGCCTAACTAGGATCTTGTCTTCATAAAATTATCAACTCACCCATTTATTATATTAAGCAACAATCTAATCAGTGCACACCTTGAACCTGCGCAGTAAACATAAAAAAGTTTACAGGGTTGTTTGTTTTTCTCATTGTAGACAGAATTATCATTAATAACTTCAGATGTAGCAACTTGGACATGATTAGTTTAATGAGTGTAAGAAACGTCAGTACAAGGAGCCTCGCGCCTTATGCTGACCCCTCTTTTGCTTTATCATCTGTTAGCAGGTCCAGAAGTTTTGAAAGTATGATTGTGTTGACTGTAGTAATTACATATTGGTTTAATCTGATTTTTATGCTCACTTTTCTTTACCATGTGTATATGTGGTCAAACAGGGTTATATAAAGGAGGGGGAGCATTAACTAGATATACAGTAATATCAATAAGAGCTTATTTTTTACTAAGAATAAAAGGGATAGAACGTCTCATAGATGTCACAATTCTGATATGACTGGACAATAAGCCCTAAGTTGTTACAGCGGAATGGGTAGAATCTTCTGAGCATGAGTGAAGTACGATTATTTGAGCGCCTTATGATGAGGTGATATTTGGTGAATGCTAATAACTTATTTCCTCTGATCCAGGCAATAAGGTAATGTCAACATCCATCATACGTTGACATTTCATTCTTTATTGGTTGTTGAGTGGATTGCCTCAAATTAACTCAATCATAAATTAAATAAATGATGAACTCTGCTGGAACCAACAAGATGCAGTGGAACAAATTACTAAGCATAATGGTCAAAATTGACGGAAGTTGCTGAAATATCAGTGAGACAAGATGATTGAAGAAAGGAGCTTGTTAATAGTTTAGAGCGAGCAGAACATCAAGGATCCATTGTATCTATTATATTAAATAAAAAATTGTCATCAGAGCAATTTCTCTATTTTTATTAAAAGTTTAGTACCTTGTTTTGAGGATGAAATTATAATATTGTCAGTCCTATTGCTCATAGGCTGAATCCTGCGCAAAACCCCTTTGCAGTATCTCTGAGATACCGCCAAATTTATAACAGTGGTGCTCACTACAGGGGTCTATTGATCAATCACATAAACAATAAACTTCTTCATTCACTGGCCATGTCACATCAGGCTTGCTTTGACAAGGGATCTTCACGCCCCACTGCAACAGTTGAATATATGGAACTCAAGCTTGCCTTGAATGCTGTGCTCCAATGGAAGGCGGAGCTTCTGCAGGAGGTTTATATTGATAAGCTGCCTCCTTTTGAGTGTGATGGGAACATCCATGGATTCTTTAATCAATTTGATCTTCAATAGAAGGAGCTTCAGATTGTCATTAAGCAAAATTATTAATATCCACCTTGGATGTTGGAAGCGCCGACCAAGTTACTTTCTATCTCCCAAACAGTTTCGTTAATTATCAAAAAGTGAAGGAACCTGTGCTGTTGTTGTTTATAGGAACTGCAAAGATGGCTCAGCGGCGTGCTGATTTCTTAACCATTAGATTTCAGTGTAATGAGACCCTCACCGCATTTTCTGATTGATTTTATGGCGGAAGCCCATGTGTTAATTGGGGAAGGGACTTTAACTGAATCCAACGTATTCATAGCAATGACCTTTGAATTGAAACCATACTACGATCTTTTTAATGCCATGACTCCATATTTAGAGATGATGTACCCTTGCTTAAACTCGTTTAAATTTTGTGCCAATTATCTGTAGCCTTCCCTTCACCCAATACATAGTGGAAGCATACTGTTGCCATCATCAAATCTTTTAATTTAGAGCAATTCAAATGTTCAGTTCAGATTCTGCCAAGTTATCCTCAACAGTTCAACTTTCGCCCCAGACCTACTTATCACCAACCAACTGACTACTGACTTGGGTGTAATTACGCCTGTTGCCCGCTAGAAAATCATTGTAGAGGCCCATCTTACAAGTAAGGATTCAAACCCTACAGGGTTTAATTGTTTTGAATGCAGTCACTATGACCACTTGGCAAGGGGTTTCCATTATCATTAGGTCCATCAGGTACAGCAGGAACAGTACTATTAGGGAAAAGCGGAGCGGAGTAGAGATGGGACTCTTTACTTCCACTATCACAACCCCAAACGTACCACCTGAACCTGTAGTACTCCATTCAGCGAAAGTCCCTCCGTACAGTGATGCATTTTTGTATCGGCAGCCAGTTGGAGGTGTGAATATCTTAACTTGAGGGAAAGCTGAAGCTGCAGCAGCGGAAGGATCTCTGATGCAGCCTAAGCTGTATGCTTGTCAGATGTTCGACCAAATTCCCCTGCCAAGTTGGACCCATTTGCAGATGCACCATCCTTGCAAGGAGTAAGCGTTGCCCTCCTGTTCAACACTATCATCAAAGAATACCCTAAAGTTGGTGAAGGGATTGTAAGTTTCCTTGAGAAGGGAGGGTCTTTGAATGTCCATGTGTTAAACAGTGCAGACTTATCCTACTCAGAATGTACTTAGTGTGACATTTTTGTAGCCAAAACATGAGTCCGTGATATAATTGATACAGGCGCTCCAGTTAACATAGTGTCCACAGAGTTGGTGGCGAAGTTGGCACTAAAGCCTGGCTTGGAACATCATATGGTGTATGGAACTGCAGGCGCAGAAAGCGCAGTCTCCAAAGGAGCGTACAGCGTGCTACCTTTGCAGTTTGAGTTGATTGTCATTGTAGCACCAGCGATAGTGCTACCAAACAATAACTATGATTTGTTAATAAGAACTGCTTTGATGCAACACTTCAGGGATGTTGTTGATATGACAGCGGAGACCTTTTAAATTCTGGGGCAGCAGATCCCAATCTACTTCACCTCCAGCGGAATGCCAAAGAATCTGGTTCACATGGGTCATATTAACCTTGCATATGGTGATGGGGTGATTCTAGTTTGTTATCATCGACTAAAGAGCAAGACCTGGGCCCTTCCCCATCGAATATATGAATACCAAGGGCTACCACTCAGAGCTGCTATCCCTATATCTATCCTCTCTGGACACCAAACGATAATAAACACCGAGTTAGAGGTGGAAGTGCTTTCTGGGCTTTATGGGGAGGTCATTGGGCCCTAGCAGCAATCATGGCTTGAGCCCCATGTGGTCCCAGGCATTATACTCCCGGTGCATGGGGAGATCAAGGTTTTGGTAGCAAATCTTCAGAACAGGCCGATGCAAATCCGCCAGTACCAGATAGTGTGTATTTACATTTGATCACAGTAGAGGAGGTCCTTTGGGTTCATGAGTTTGGTTCACTGGATGCATTTGGTCTGCCCATTGAACCACATCTCAGAATAATGGCAGTTGTACCGCATAAAAATTTAATGGGGTTACTGGAAGACCAGAAAGATCAGGTGGAAGCCTTATCTTAAAAATATAAGGAGATGTTTGCTTTTGACAATCATGATTTAGGGTGTGCGTGGGGAGTGGTCCATTGAGTGGACACTAGGGACCATCTTCCCATCAGATCTTGACTGATCCGCCAGTCTAGGGCAGCTGGGGAAGTAGTAACCAAGGAGATTAAAAAGCTACTCAAACAAGTAATGCTCAAACCATCAAAAAGTTCATAGGCTTCGCCTGTTCTGATTTTGTAAAAAAGAAGGGTGGCACCAACCACATAGTAATAGATTACCGGAAGCTTAAAAGTATCACCAAGAAGGACTCATACCTCTTGCCACAGATTGACGATGCTTTGGATCAGTTAGGGGGAGCTCATTACTTCTCCACTATGGATTTAATCTTCAGTTATTGATAAATTGAGTTGCCCATGGCAGAACAGGAGAAATGCGCCATAATCACTTCCAAGGGGCTTTTTTAACTAACCTGTATGCCCCAATAACTGTGTAACGCCCAGCTATGTTTCAACAGGCGATGGACACCATCCTTAGTGATCTTGAATTGTCCTGTGCCCTTGTGCACCTCAATGACATCAATTCATTCTTCCGTACATTTTCTGACCATCTTAATCATTTGGAGGAGGTTTTTTGCCAGCTGGCTGATGCCAACATCAAGATCAAACCCTAAAAATGTCACTTTTTCAAGGATTAGTTGAAGTGCCTCAGCTTTGTGGTTAATGCAACAGGGTTGAAACCTCAACCAGCAAAAGTGGAGGCTATCCATAATATGACTATGCCAACAACAAGCGGGACATTCAGGTATTCTTAGGGGATGGTCAGCTACTACATCCGCTTCATACCCAACTTTAGTTGTATTGGAGGACCACTATTCAAGTTATTAATAAAGGATGCCATGTTCAAATGGATGTTACTCTATTAAAACTCTTTCTAACACGCTTTGGATGGCATTAATGAATGCCCTAGTGCTCCGCTACCCAAAATTTGATAAAGAGTTTATTGTTTGGATGGATGCATCACTTTTTGCAGTTGGGGAAGTTATATCACAAAAAGATGATGAGGGGGAGGAGCATCCAGTTGCATACTGCAGTCATAATTTGAACTTCCCATGAACGCAATTACACCATGACCTATTGGGAGTGCTTATTGGTGATCTATGCATACAAGCAATTAAGAATATTTGCATGGGGTAAAGTTTAAAGTCATAACGAATCATGCACCATTACGCTGGTTGCAGAACCTCAGAGAACCTGAGGGGCGTCTAGCCCAATGGGCTCTTAATCTGCAGGCTTATGACTTTGAAATCCTTCACCGACCTGGAGCAAAACACCAAAAAGCTGATTACTTATCAATATTGCCAACCATTGCAGTTATGGTGAATCTCAGCAATGTAATGTTTGACAAGATGTTTAGCGGGAAATATGATGATGAACCGCCACAAGTCATCAAGGTATTAGATGAAATAAGTCCAATACGTTCCTAAGGAATGGTGAATTATACAAGCAGATAGGGGACACTACCATGAATATCCCAAGACCTTTTGCATGTCTGAATATTATGAGCGCACATTGAGCAGTTGGGCATGGTAGATCATGTAAGATCCTGAAAATGTTGCAACCATGGTACTACTGGGAAAGCATGCAATTTGACATGCTTGAAAACAATCTCCTGTTGCCACCAGTGCCAGGTGGAGAAGCCATTCTGCCGTAAGTCTTCATATCAGTTAGTGAAACCTCACTTTGCTTGGCATACGGTTTCTATTGATGTGGTGGAGCCTCTGCCAACTGGAGCAAACTGACCCAAATATATTCTGGTGGCTATTGACCACTTGACCAAGTGGGTTGAGGCACAAGAAATATGCAATATGGGGCGTTCACTGTGGCTAAGTTTGTGATGGAGTGTATAATCCAGAAACATGGTTGTACTCAGTTCATCCTTACTAATAATGGGACCAACTTCACCTCCCATATTAAACTCAAGCTCAAAGAACTTATGGCCATCGCCGGGTTCTGAATACCCCTTATCACTAAGAATCTAATGGTATGGTGGAATGAGTCAACGGGACACTGGTGACTATACTCCAAAAGCTGTTAACAGATAGACCCTCTGATTGGTTTACCCTCCTTTCCACCACTGTCTCTGCATACAACGTCAGTTATCACTTGCAATGGGGAAAAGTCCCTTCCAGTTATTATATGGGCGGCACCCAGCTCTACCCCACTGATTTATGCCTGTGTGAAAGATACTAGCGAAATGGATCCTCAACACTACTTGACCAACCTAACAAATATGGTAATTAAGCTGCAAACTGAAGAGTACTCATTCAGCTTAGCCAAGAAGATAAAGAACCAGGCTGCTGATCAGGTATGGAGTAGTGGAATAGCTATTTCAAAGATGGTGACCTGGTTCTATTCCATGATTAATATTGGTTTGGGCGGAAGCACAAATTGGCCAGGATCTGGATTGGGCCATTCAAAATAATTGAGTAAACTGGTGTGTATGCTTATATTATCAAGGACCCTGCAAGCGGTCAGATAATTAACTAAGTGCATGCAAAGTTCCTCTGGGCCTATAAGCAGTGGGAGCCTTATTGTCGAGTCAAGGGGGTAATATTGTGATTCTGATATGACTGGACGATAAGCCCTAAGTCTTTATGGTGGATTGGGTAGAATCCGCTGAGCATGAGTATGAATACGTTTATTTTAGCACCTTATGATGAGGCAATATTGAGTGAATAATACTAATGGATCGGCTTTAAACCAGGCTATAAGTTTTTGTCAACAAATGACAGATAATGAGATGCCAACATACAAGGGATATTGAGTGGATCACCTCAATTTAAGGCAATCATGAACCTAATAAATGATGAACTCCGCTGGAACCAGTGAGATGCGGAGTAATGAATTACTAAGAAGAATGGTCAGTATTGAGTGAAGTTGCTGAAATATCAGTGAGACGCGATGATTAAAGAAAGGAGGTTGTTAATAGTTTAGAGCGAGTGGAACAGCAAGGATCCTCTGTATCTATTATATCAAATAAAAGAGTGTTGGAGCAATTGCTTTATTTTCAATAAAAAGTTCATTATCTTGTTTAAGGATGAAAATCATCATATCGTCAGTCCTATTTCTCAGTGAGCTGAACCCTGCATAAAACCCCTTCAGCATATCTCTGAGATACCGCCAAAATATATAACAATAGACGACATGCTTACCTGGAGCTGAGGTTTGATAGCCAGAGTGGAAAGTACAGCAGTTATACCGTTATTGAGGGTAAGTCAGTTAAGTTACTAGGATCTGTGCTTTATGATAGAAGGAGAGCAATTCAGATGAGATTCTTCTTGACAAGACTTAATATTCATGACATTTGTCCCTGACTAGCTAGGGTCTGGTCACCGCCAATCTTTTCAATTAGAATTTTTACCTCATTCCAGGTAGTACATTGTCAAAGCTAGAGTATCATCATTTCTTGAGAAACTATCTTAAACATGAGGGTAAGTGTTTAACATTCGCCTATATGAGACTCCCTCCATATGATTTTCATATACATAGAGAAAGGAAGCAACCCTCTCCTCAAAGGTTGTAAATCTGTCTTGGAAAGCTGGTCAATGTTTCACTAACCAAAGGTATGATATGTGTACCCACAGGAGAGAATCAAGGGATATATGAAGAGTTAGATCAATGGAAGCTCAAGAACTAAGACTGAGTTGCAGTTTTGTTGCATGCATTTGTATTGCTGGAGATTAAGACTTGAGACTTCATTTATTCAGCTAAAAAGTTTTGGAGCAACAATTATCACATTGCTTTTAGCTAAATTTGCTGAGAAGTAATGGTTGCTCAGAGTTCTCATTGTTTATTTTCTAAACTTCTAATTGTATTATTTTTTACTCCTAAACTAATGAAGTCATAAAGATGATATGTGTTGTCCAATCTTTCTTTTAGAGCATTTACAGCAAGGTTGCATTTATTAGATCTCCATCCCAAATATAGCGAGTTCCTTGAGTAATTGCATCTAATTTTTGCTCTAATGTTTAACTTTTTCTCATAAAAATTATTTCTCTAACTGGAGAGGGAAGATGCATTGTGGGTTCAGGAGGCCCACTGGAGCTTATAGGCCCTAAGGTCAAATAGGTCCAGCTGGTCTGATAGGTCCTACTGGCCTAATAGGTCTAGATGATTTAGTGGACCCAGCTGGGTAGAAGGCCTTCTGGGACAGTTGGTCTGGCCAATCCTGTGGTTCCACTAGGCCCTTCAGGGTTGCAGGATCCCAAGAGGAACCATAGATGAATGTAGGTTTAAATCATCACTTTACTAAGATGATCTGATTAGATGTTTGCTTAATATATTTCTGAGTCTAATTGAGAGGTTCATGTAGGGTTACTCAAGTGATTGGTAATATCATGCTTAGTTTCATCATTTTTACCACCTCCTTAAGTGATAGGTTGGCCACCCCACATTATATTTGATCCATCTGGTTCTAGAGTAATAGATTTTCTTTCAGCTTTCTAAGGTATCATTGCGGTTGTTCTGTAGTATTGAGTTTGAAGAGTTGTAAAAATCAAGCAAGAGGTTTTTAACTTCTGCAATAAGAAGAATTGTGGCAGAATTTCATGGTGGTGAATTTCTAAGATTTAAGCCAAATGGTGGATCGAAGGGTGTACATATAAATGTAAATATTGTTTAGTATAGGTGGTAACAACTTCTAATTCTTTTAAAACAGGTGAGTTGTAGAGGTTATGCATAATAGAGGCAACAATATAATTTTGATTTTGGTGAGTCCAATCTCCAGGAGTTAGCCTACACATAAGTAACTGATTGATAGCCCTAGATACATTTGAACATTAGATGTGGTAGCTATTTGACTTTGTAACGGTATTGAAATTCCTAAGTTAGCTCAAAATGAACATAGTTTATAAGGGTTTTGGCCCATAACTTCTATTAAAATTCACCCACTGGGAGACACTAGTGATATATGCATGGGGTAAACTAACTGTAGTTTTGTCATTTCTATTGTTAAAATACTAGTTTAACAGGTATTTCAGAAGAGTGACCTGACAAGCAGCACCATATATTGTTGTCAGAATAACAAGTTCTGGATGGGAAATTGTATAACAAAGTATACCCTAATGGGGTGTACTAAAAAAAAAAGTATACCCTAATGGGTCATGAGGAAAACAAAAGAGACTACGCCAATTCTTAGTAAGAACAAATAAATAGTATGAGTCCATTAACCCAATATCAACTAATTTATAATATGTTATATTGTCCAAAGAGGTAATAACACTTCAAAGTCATAAAATAACATTATGTAAATTAAAATTCTAATCAGCGTTAGCTGAAAAAGAAGAAAGTTTTTTTTGTGCAAATAACAATATTTCTAAACCTTTATAAAAATCAGATTTGGTCAGGGTATCATCTTTCCAGTTTAGCAAAATTTTTACTAATTAAACCCTTCACCATTGAATCCCCACTTTGGAGTAGATTGGAATTCAGAGGGATCTAATTATATGATGAAGAGTATTTAAGGATCAAGCTCCTATACTTAGGGTTAACCTAAGTAGCACTTTCAAGAGGCTTGAGCTCCTGGAGGTCTGACTTTCTAGGGATAAATTGAGGCAGTTGCTCTGGGTTTGTTTTTATTTGTAGATATAAACAAAGCTGTCTAAATTCTGTACATAATACTATGCATATTTAGCAAAAATGGTGTGTTCATATTTGGATGTTGGTGGTGAGTTGTGCAGGAAAGATATGGAGTGATAGAAGCCACCCATCTCTCATCTAGAGTGTTTCCTATCAGTAATTGAGTAAGAGGTAAGGCTCTGGGTTTGGTGCACTTTTTAGCCTATAAATATACAATGTTCTATCTAACTTAATGGCTGTATCTGGAACCTTATAAAGAATTGTGATAAAACTCTCCACAATTGCTTAATGGTGTCTATCAAGAATTGAGGGAATCAAATGATTGATAGTTAGATTCAAACCCAGTCCAAGTTGCAACTCAAGCAAAGTGACTTATTGATTAAGTGAGTATTAAAACTGACTCAAAATAATGAACTCCCAAAAGGGCGAAAGGCAACTTAAACCTTAGTGGTATCCACCGATTCAAAGAGTAGAACTGAGTCAGATGGTGAAGATCTTGCCACTTGGAGGTCCCCAGAAGCTGCTGCCCTGGCAAAAGAGAGTTATATAAAGAAACATATGACTCCTGCCACATTGTCAAAGAGGTCTCCTTACCCAACTCAATCTTGACTATCACTCCAAGTTCCCCTTGAGATTCCTAGTATCTCAGCAGCCTATAATATCTCTGAGTTATGATTAATAAAAATGCCTTCAGATTTGCCTAGTTGTTTACTAAAAGTTTTCATGCCTGTTTTTCTACAAGACCTTGCTTGTTTGAAGTGAACAGAGTAGCCTTAATGAGTAATTTCCTTTGAATAATTGTCTTAGGGAACCTTGTCCCTTAGAGATTCCTCTGGAACTGCATCCAATTAATAATCAAACAGCCTTAAAAAGGCCATGGCCTCCATAGAGGACAACAAAGTCCTACAAACTGGTGCTTTCTTCTAGGTCCTTCCAAGGCTCCTGGTGAAGACCTACCTTCCATATGAATAATTAAAGCAAAGACATCCCTCCTAATATGAAGGATAATATGAGTTTGACCCAATGGGTTTCTATCAATAATTAAGGTGTGAGCTACCTCAATCACAAGAACTTGAGTTATGTGCGACCATGACTTTAACCATCTCAGTTCTTAATGAATCCATCTATCAAATTCAGGTTCCTGATGTCGCTTAAACCATCAGAGCTCTTCTGGGAGGAGCTATGACCCCTGATGACAGACCTAATCGCAGACGTTTCTCATGAATTCCCTTCAAAATGACACAACTTTATAACTCACCTGAGCTTCCTAGCAGCGAAGTAGGAGTGGCCCGTACAAAACCCTACCTCTGGCTATTCGTGCATCCTGAATTACACCGTTACATGAAGTCGCTCATGCTCCACCATATGGAGGTGTAGCAACAGCTAGGAAGATCCACTAGATTAACTCCCAACTCCTTGAGTTACATGATGCCACCTCTAATTTTGGCTGAGATAATTGGAAGGCCATTTTAAAACCATTGGGAGATCAGTGTCATCCAACGACACCTGTCTCAAATTGACATTAGCGTCTTCAAATACTTTCAGAATGAATTCGCCCAGTGAAGGTCCAATTAAAACTGGCATGGACCAGAGAGTGGAACGTGCCTTACTCACCCTCCTCAACCAAATTATAAAAGATTGTCAAGTGACTGATTCTTGACTCCTCAATTTATTTAGATGTATCCAGCAGCTGAGTGAATGAATCACAATGATGCTGACTCCAGAAGTTGTGGTGAAACATGAGGTCCTCAGTGAAACAGGACCCAGTGGGAGAGAAGGAAAGCAAAGGCCTCCTGGGCCTGGATGTCCCCGAGGTCCTCCAGGCGCATCTTCACCTCCTGGATCCTTTTTAATGAAGACCACAAAGCCTGACTTAAAGCTCACAAATGACAACTATTATTGGTGTCTTGAGGAGCTGAGATGACTATTGAGGGGAAACATCTGGATGCTGATTTGACCTTACCTTCCTTGTACTAATATATGGATATCACTGGCTTCTTCTCTGATATGTTCATCTCTTAAACCCAAGCAAATCGCCACAGTGAGTGGATTACTACCAAATCCAAGAAATTAAACTAAAAAGGATGCTCTCTCTGAGCAATTGGCCCAACAGTCTGAAATGATCAAGAGTCTATGCCAACTCATAAATTCAAAGAACTCCCTTAAGCACAATAATGAATGTTACGCCACTATTCTGGATAACATGAATGAGATCAGTTCTCAGTTTTATAGTGCTATCCCATATAATGATATAGGCACCACTGAGCCCACCAACTAGAAACGCCCACTCTCTCCTGCTGTTCATGCCCTCTCTGAACCCGTCAGATATTTCAAACCTACCTTTAAGGAGAAGTACATCCCTGGGTCTGATACAAATTCAGTCGTACCTCGTTGAATATGTGGGTGTGATGGAGCCGGCTACTGGCCAACAAAAATGCCAGCATATACAAACCTGTTTGGATGGCAAGGCAGGAGAAATTATTATGCCTTATTTCAAAACATGCACCACGTGGGCAGTCATTAAGAAAGCCCTTATCAAAGAATTTAGCAGTAGCTTAGCCCTCTATACCTGTAAGCAGGCTTTCATGAGTATCTGCTCAAGATGAGGGGAGAATCATATTAATTTGTGAAACGCTTCTATAATGAAGTACAGGTGTTATCTTCCTGCGACCAGGCTACCTTAGATGATGCCATCTCAGCTGTTCTCTCCACTCTTCAACACAGTACCAACTTAGTACTATATTTCCAGAATGCCAAGAAGATGTTTAAATATATCCTCAACATTAAGGAGTCAATAATGGAATTGCTTAAGCCATAAGTATGCTAATCTCCAAATAAGGGAAATTGACCCAATATCTATGTTGTCAGGCGCTTTTAGTGTCAGGAAAGCGGCAAGTTAAGTTTAGACCAGCCTGCCAGTCTGGATTCCTAAACCCAAATGGCAAGCCTGAATGCCATAGGCACTGCTGCTTTAGAGACGTTAAATTGAGCTGGAAAAGATTTTGCCAGTGAGCGCCAATAGGCCATGAATGTGAATAAAAACCCAGCAACGAACCAGGCTATCACAGCCATATGGCCCGTGGGTTTTGTTGTTGAGAAGAAGGAAATCAAAATAGGGGGTTTGATTTTTGCCATAGGTTTAAAGTTGAATTTGGAAGAACGTAATTTTTATTGAATTTTAAAGATAAAAAATCAACTGTCAATTTTCCCAGTGTGTTATGACTGCTTAGATGGACGATTGTTTTGGGGAAATAGCTTAGTAAATCTTCGGATTGGGGGTCTCAATATTCGCCTAACTTAGCAAACTTCAAGTGAGGGAAAAACAAAATATATCAAACTGACTTTAAAATTGTTGGCAACAAGCAGAGTTGCTTTTTTCTCATCCATAAAAGCCCAAATTGCAGATTTTTTTCAGTTTTAATGGCTAGAGTGACGGCATCTCACCCAATGGGCAGTGGGAACCTCTCAAGGCCACCCCACATAGGGGCGGTCCCATGAGGTTGGAAATGGGTTTGGGATATCCAACCTTCCTGTACCCAGCCACTCTGGCGTCCTTTGGACTAAATAAGAAATTTCAGAAGGGGTTTTGATACTGCTGGGGAGGGTTTTGAACTTGCATCAGCATTTCCCGCTGGCCAAACGCCATTGGTGAGTTTTTTCCAATAATGCTCCATGGGAATGCTGACTTTCTAAAATTCTGACACAAATTCCCTCAATTTGCTATACTAATTTGACTAAAGTCAATACCAGGATGAGTGGTGGGGTTCTTAAAGGGTAAGCTGTTACCTAACGCTCATGCACCACATGGGTGAGGTCACCCTGGGAGATGATGGGAATGGCTTGGTCTCTTGGACCCTTTTTTGATGGGAATGGGAATGCCACCCAGTCCAAGTGGAGGGGGCGCTCCACCAGACTTACATTACACTTCCCTTTTGCCAAAGGGGGAGCACCACCACCGGGGAAATGAGCGAGGGCCACATTTTATGGGCCTTGGGCAACTTGATTGCCATTAGTTTAGCAATTTTTGGTGGAGGATGAGGAGCATCTGTATTGGTGACGTGGAAAGCCTCGATCACTCCAAACAGTTAACACAATCTCAAGCCCTGACCCAGCTGTTCTCAGAGGCTGGATAGCCTTTTGACGCAACAAGATATTGGACAGATTGTTGAGATTTGTGGTAATCCAGAATGCCATCCACTTCATCCTCCTCCGCACCCTTGATCACAATAGGCTCTGGATCCAAGGGGATCACCCTCTTGAACAGGGACAACTGAGACATATGGAAAACTGGGTGCTTCTTCCAGTGGGGTGGCAATTTTAAGCAGAAAGCACCATTCCCCACTTCTTCATCCACAAAGTGGGACCTTAGCATTTGCTTGAAAACTTCCATATGGTTACATACATCCATAAGTGGCACATGTTGAGCATGAAATATGACCCCACAGAATCTCATAAGCTGGGAGCCTCTTCCAGTATATAAAAAAATTTTAATTGCTTATGGCCTTAGTTAAATGCTCCCAAACTAAGGACTGGGTATCCTGTATATGCTAGGCGTGGCCGGCAGCAGCTGGTACCACATGACAAAGGCATGGGAAAATTGAAAAAGAAGTATTATAACCTAATGTTGCTTCATACAGGGAGTAGCTCATGGACGCATGAATTCCATTATTGTATGCAAAGTGGGCGAGGAGAAGATTGTCCACCTGGATATCCTAAGTGGCTGAAGTGTAGCACCGCAGGTACTGCTCCAGGATCTTGTTAACTCGTTCAGCTTGACCATCTGATTGTGGATGATACTCAGTGGAGTGGCAGGATTTAATCTTCAATATTGCCAAAAGCTCGTTCCAAAGTTGCTCCATAAATTGGGGCCCACGGTCACTGACAATTTCCTGTAGGATGCCAAACATTGAGAAGGCATGATGCATGAATTTTCGGGAAGTTTCTTCAGAAGTAATGGAGGAGGGACATGTGATGAACAGGGGAAGTTTGTAAAGTGGTCTATAACCACCATAACTGCAGTGAACCCCTTGAAGCTAGTTAGTTCAGCAAATTAAGTCCATGGACACCAATGTCTATGGACCCTCTGCCTGCTGCAAGGGGTGCAAAAGTGTCATGGTTAAATGACATGATAGTGGGCACTAACCCCAAGGATAAGGCTGAGCGGCAGGAGGCCCAGAAGGTGAAACTTCAGGCCCTCCCTGACCTCAAGCACACATTAGACTAACGCTGGGTACAAGCCAAGTATTCCCAGATTGGTACTAGTGAGGTGCAAAACGCCCAGTCCCATGTGTCAGCCTGGGCGTCAAAATGGATGAGCTACTTAACAAATGAAGATGGTTTGATTTGGTTCATTGAGGAATGGGGGTTTGAAACCCGTTCTAGTTATGAAGTTATGCGTTTGGGTAGAATACAATTTCAGTCAATTACTTGATTGAAGACAATTTCTGTGTATTCTACCAATTCAGATGGAAGTGTTTTCCTACTGGAGCATGAAGGCTTGTGCCCACTTCTACAGACCCGTAATTACCCCAACTCCATTTAATTATGGTTTTTGTGACCAACACTCCTTTTTGGTTAATTTTTCACAAAATAACTTATCTGGTTTTACGTTTTCTTTATGGTTCCTTGGGCGAACTTGGGTGCGGACCTCTTCAAAGAGGTCTCCAACTACGTTGGCCACTACATCCTATCCCAAATCAACAAAAGTTTCAGGTGCTCCCTTGGGCCGCTCAGGTACCCTCCAGATTGAGGCACCCAAGCCTTCTAGCACCGATTTACACTTGATTATGAACTCCCCTCTGGGGCCCACTCAAGTTGTGTTGTTTCTCGCTTACATGATATTGTATACCGCGCTTTACACCTTTGCCTTGGGTCTCTTCTGTACTGGCACCATTCATGGTGCCTTGTTTCCCATTCTCCATATGGTTAGTTCCCTAGCAGTTTGGGTTTGCATCCCACACCACCTTGCTGGGAATGAGAGAGTTGCAGACACTCTCTTAACATTAGTCGACCAACCCTTTTATTATATGTGCATCAGAATTATCCGTGTAGGACTTTATTTATGTGTAAACAGGGTGCGCTGGTTGTTTGTCACTGCCACGATGGTGCTCACCACAGTTTTCTCATTTAGTTTTGTTTTGGTGCGTCTTGGCGTTATTCTTGCAACTACCAACTTGGAAGTGCCCACCCTTCCTGCTCATACCTGGTGGTCTCAGACTTTTCATGATCCTGATGTCACAATTCCCCGCCTTTGCCCAAGATTTACTCAAAAATTAAACAGTCTTTGGCTTCCCTTGAGCCAAAAACCTCTTTGGAAAATAATAGTTTGACTGTTTCATGTCCGCTTTTGCAGGGAGTGGATTTGTTGTATTAGCTGTCTCCAAATGCGG
>JAKSZP010006101.1:0-26602 GCA_022478985.1 Massospora cicadina | reverse complement strand
GCGTTTAGGTGATCAGGGACCTCCACTTCCGCGGGAGCTCCCAATAAGTAGTACCTGACATCATTAAAACCCCCTTTAGAGTCAGCCTCAGGGGTATTCTCAACCATAGGCAAGGCTACAATTGAAGTAGGGGAGACAGCCACAAGAGGTTGGGTAATTAGCTTCACTTTAACTGGCATTTTCACAACCCCGGTAGTTCTGGGGGATATACCCTTATGGCGTGCACTTGTTGGCTGAGCTAAAGGGGAAACCACAGTAGGGATCCCCACTTTAAAAAATGAGAGATGTCCATTTTAAGTTGCACCAAAGAAGCAAGTTTTATGGGGAGAATAGGCTCAGGGGGCCTCACTTCCAACGGTTCAATAGGCCGTCGCTCACCTGAAGGAATATGGGCGACGTCTAAGAAAGCCTCTTTTATATCATGGAAGGTTGTAAAGTGGCATTTCACTGATATGATATGCCTGGCGAGAGAGGGTTGTGAAGCTAACCCTGTTAATATGGCAGTGATAGCATCATCCAGGGTAAGCAGGTTAGACGTAGCCAGCCTTTGGGCAGTGAGATAGAAATGCTCAGCAAAACTAACGAGGGTTTCACCCCATACATGGCAAGGCGCATGAAAGCTTGTTTTTCCCTGTATAAGCTCTGCTTGGATCTGAATTCAGCCAAGAGGGCCTTCTTAACATCTGGCCAGATGTGCTGAGGATCCAGGTGAGGAAAGATCAGCTTTTGGGCTTTGTGGCTTAAACAGGGAAGAATGTACTGAACTTTCTGTTTGTCAGTGGCGCCATCCATCGCAGCTTCATAAACATACAAAAAGGAAGCAATGCTCCCTTCACCCAGAGTGTATCTTTCTTTTATAGGTAATTTAAATGGCCGTTGCTCTAGCTTTTTGAGACGGGAGAAAGAGCTGGCTAGTTGCTTCTCGAGAGCAACTAATCATGATTTAGAAGAGCTGCTCACGTTTGCAGCATCCATTGCTTTGATACTTTATCAAAGTATTCAGGGTAATGGCCCCTTTAGTGAGCACCAGTTTGTGGGATCCACTGATAGATGCCACAAATATTTTATCAAATTGAGAATCTTACTTTTTAATAAAAGTATTTAATAACGCTTTGTTAAAGTTTTTATGTTTTTTATTGTTTAAGCGGGGCAAAACCAAAAAAGGTCCTTTCCTTAATACTAGTATTTCCTATTTAAACTAGTTCAAATTTTGAGACCATGGGTTTTCAAGGCTAAAGTATATAAAACTGAGTCATCCAGATTAGGGAATATAGGTTTTCAGCCTATCAGATCGAAGATAAAATTCTTGAGGCAAAACTGACTCATGTGGTAATGATTTGATAGATTGTACCCAATCACCAGTGAGTAAAATCTTCTCACCTCAGTGGTGTTCAGACTCATGTGGTAATGATTGGTTAATTTGCACCCTATCATTGTCAAGCAAAATCTTCACACCTTGGAGGTGGTCAGATTCATGTGGTAATGAACTCCTCAAATTTGGCTGAGAAGTTAGAGAATTCCTATTATCAGTTCTTACCTTATTACGCCAATTTTGGTTATAATCCATATTTTTCTGATAGTTAGAATTCCACCAAGAATCCGCCAAGGTCTTTTTGCCATTGGGACTCATATCATTGATAACCACAATATTATTTGAAGATTGGGCAGGAGATGGGCCAATCATGGTAGCAGATTTGGGAGCACTCATACCTCCAACATTCTTTCTCCTAAGTTGAGAAGGTGAATGTCTGACAACACCAATCCCACCAAACCATATATTGTTGCATGTGATGCCTCATTGGTAGCAGTGGGAGTGGTGCTGCTTCAGGAGCATAATGGTCTTGAACATCCAGTCACTTACTTTTCCTGGAAGTTTACAGCCATGGAGCAGTCTTGGGCCATTTATGACAAGGAATTGGCAGCTGTTGCATGGGCATTAACTCATTGGTGGTATCTGTTGCAGGGTGCTCGCCACAAATTAACAGTCTGCACGGATCACCAGGCTCTTTTGTATTTTTGCAAACCCCAAAAATTGGTGCATTGGCAGGCCTGTATCTATCAGGACCTGTGGAGTTTTAACTTTAAAGATGAATTCAATAAAGGTGCGCTCAATGTACTTCCCAATTTCCTAAGCTGCAGTCCCACCCACTGTCCCTCAGAACCAGAGGAAGTGGATCTTGTTACCATGATTCCTCCCACTCAGATCCTGTCTATTGTTCCCCCGTTGTTTCCTCCATTGCTTTGGCTCCAGACGCCCCACTAATGGATCAGGTTTTAGCCAGTCAATTGGCCTGCCCTAAGGGCATGGAGTTGGTTGAGCAGTTGGTTCACTCAAGTCACAAAAACTCCCTATACTCCTTAGAAGAGGGTCTCATTTACTTCTGTTCTCACATTTGGGTTCCTCTCTCCTTTCAATCGGAGGTATTCCATTCACATCATGATCCCCCCATGGTCAGACATCTCAGTAACAAGAAATGCATCAATTTGATCAAGCAAACTTTTAATTGGGTGGGTCTGGCAAAAGAGGTCCCAGCTTGGATCACCAATTGTGTTACTTGCGCTAGGGCCAAGTCAGATCGCTCTGGAAAAAATAGCCTCCTGCACCCCTTACAGCAGGCGGAGGGCCCATGGACCTCAGTGTCCGTGAACTTTATCGTTGAACTCCCCTGTTCTAATGGGTTCACAGCAGTGATGGTAGTGGTGGATCATTTCACAAAATTTTCCCTTTTTATACCTTGTACTTCCATGATTACATCAGAAGAAACTGCCCATCTATTTGTATGACATGTGTTTTCAATGTTTGGTCTTCCCCAGGAGATCATCAGTGACCAAGTTTTACAGTTTTACCGCGCAGTTTTGGAGTGAACTCCTATCGATCCTGAAAATATCCCCCTATCGATCCATGGCATATCACCCTCAGTCCAACGGTCAGACTGAGCGGGTCAATCAAGTCCTTGAACAGTACCTGCGTTGTTATGCTGCAGCAGCACAGGATACTTTGGCCGGTGACTTGCCCCTCACTTAAATTGCTTACAATTATGGGACCCACGCATCCATGGGGGTTTCCCCATATGAAGCAAAATGGGTTATTAATCCTTTGTTTTTGGTCAGGCTGTGCTTGTGGCCTGAGGTTCAAGTTGTCATGGACCATGCTGCCCACATCAGATCAACTCAAGCTTTAGTGCGGGAACACCTTACCAAAGCCATCAATGAATACAAGTGGTTCACAGATCATAAGCATCTTCCAGGTCATGATTTTACGGTGGGTTCCTACGTCATGCTCAATACCCATCTAAGAATTCAAACCCCTTCCCATAAATTCACCAGTAAATGCTCAGACCCCCATTTAGTGGAAGAGGTATTGGGTAATGGGGCGTTCCAACTGAAGCTTCCTGCGCATTGGAAGCAGCACCATCTTTTCCATGTTTCCCAGCTGTCACCCTTCAAGGGTGCAATTCCCATGGAACTGGAACTGATCATCATCGATAATGGGGAAGAGGCCAAGGTTGAGGCTATCCTGTCATCCTGGAAGTTGTGACGTTCTGTCCAATATCTAGTGGCCTGGAAAGGGTATCCAGCCTACAAAAACAGTTGGGTCAAGGCGTGTGATTGTGCAAATTGCATGGACTTGGTCAAAGCATCCCATATATCCCATCCTGAGGCTCCTCGCCCCCCCCAGAAAGTTGCAATAATTATGGCTATCAAGTTACCCAAGGCACACAAGAATGTGGCTCTGGTGCAGTTTCCTGGTGGGGGTGCCCTTCCTTTGAAAAAAGGAAAGGGTAATGTAAGTCCTGAGGAACATCCCCTGGCTGTTGATCAGGTCATCTTCCCATTTCCAAGTAAAAAGACACCAAAGAGGATGGAGGTACCTCTCATTACTCAGGGCGATCTTGCTCACATAGTAGACAAGCGATGGGTAATAGCTCTTCCACTTTGGATCCCACCCCCAGTACCCACACTTACCTCAGTAGAACTGTTACAGGGAATTAGCAAAATCTGCACCAAGATTGTCGAATTGAAATTGGCCAGATCTAATTTGAGTGGCAATCTGGCCAATGCCCAAATCTCAAATGGCTGGGAAGGCATGAAGACTGAGGTATTGGCTGGAATGCCTGACAGTTCCAATTTGACCAATATGCTGATTGAACAAAGCACCCTCCTACCAAAGTCATAGAGGATCATCCTTGATGACCAGGCTATAGCATTGGGTGCCACCAATGAGGGTTTGAAGCCCCCAGTTGGCAATTTGGGCATTGCAGCTGATGTGATGCCACTGACTGAGCAAATGGCCCAGCGACTGAGTGCAGGTGGGTTGGGCATCCCAAACCTGTTCCCAACCAAATGGACCTGCCCTATGTGGGGTGGCCTTGGGGGATTCCCATCGCTCGTCAGGCCAAATGCTGTTGCACCAACCATCAAAAATGTAACTGAGCCTCAGCTCAGACATTTGAGGTCAAACTGACAGCAACTCAGCCCACTGCCAAATTTTACAATGTCAGTTCTCAAGGAATAAACCTGCCCATTCCCAAACAATTTGCCAGTTAGGTCAAATTTGAGGGTCCCTGATCCTGGCTTGTCACTACCCCAATCAACCACTATTTAATCAGTTGCATAGCACTGAGAAAATTGTTGGTTGATTTTCTTCCTTTTCCTTTAATAAAAATTTTACCAAAAAAACCAAACAATTTTTATTATCTCTTCTGACCGCATCCCTGATGGCGTTTCCCTGATGGCCTGTCATTCTGTATACTGGATGGGCTCTACCAGTACTCTTGGTCACTATGGCCCCCTCCTTTGTTGATTGGGTTCAGTGAGTCTAATATTTTTGGCTCTACAACCCTATTATCACTAATTTCCAGCAGCAATACATGGGGATCTTGTGGCCATTTATCCACCAATTGCAAGAGAGAATCCATCTCCTTACCACCCCAGTTGAAATAGCTCTATATGCCAAGGATCTCATTGAGACTATCTCAGTAATTCCACCCCCTGGATTGGGAGTGGGTTCTGTGTGGTTCATTGTCAGGATCATCCTTACCATTGCGCTGTACCAACAATTTGTCATTTCCTAATGCCCAGCTCCATATTAAGTCATCCGGTTGGCAATGCCTCTGGCATTCTGGCTTGCTTTTTGGGTGCTTACGCATCCCAACTGGCAGGCTGGTCTAAACTTCTTCTGCCATTTCCATGACTGTCATTCAGTAATTCAGTCAGCCAGTGAATGAAAATTTTTATTAAGTAGATGTATGTATAAAATATAAATATATATGTAATATTTATAACATATTAAATGTATTAATATATAATAATTATATATATTATAAAATAATAAATTTTATTTGTATATATATTATAAATTATAAATTACATATTTTATTGTATGTAATATATTATATACTATATATAATACTAGGTGACCCATGAAAATACTTTGCATTACTTTTGGTAATAGGATTCCTTATACAACTATCCTATGGATAGTACTTAATTAATAAAAATAGATTATTGCAAATAATGAATGATGCAAACTGGTATTAACATAACAAAAATTAAATATAATTTTTAAATAAAAAAACTAATTTTCAAGTTGTGAAAAAACATTAATAAAAAATTAATAAATATACAAATAGTGTGATGTGTATTTCAAAAATAAATTTTTTTCTAATTCAAATAAAAATAGTTTACATTATCTGTATATTTACTAATTTCTAACAAAAAACTTACTATTTTTATAAGAAAATTTACTTTTTTTCAGAAATTATAACAATAAACGCTTGCTACCTCAATATTATTGAGGTTAGAATAGTGCTCCACTGCTTTTGCAAATGTTGTATTACTTAATTTGATTGACACGTTGTTTATACATTTATACATTGTTTGTACGTTATTTAAACGTTTATTCTATTCTATTCAGAGACTTCGGCACCACCATGACACTTTATACATGTAATTTTTATATGAAAGCTTTAAAATATAAGTTTTAAAATATAATTTTTTAATGAAAACATTACTTTTAAGATATTTACTTATTTTTTGTCATTAGAGGTAAAAATAATCTTCAAAATGGTGTATCAAACATCAATTTTGATACAGTATTAAGAGAGATATTTCATACCAATAAAAATACACATTTGAGAAATAATATAATACAAGTATCCATCGCTTCCGAGCCCATTTTTTATTTACTAAATTAATGGGCAGATACTTGACCAATACTTACAAAAGTAAAATGGGACCTAAGTTGGAGCATCCTCTATTTTTGGAGATGATCATCCAAATTGGTCCAGTATTTTCAGTTATGCGCAAACAAACAGAAAAAAAAAAAAAACATACATACAGGTCAAATTGATAACCTTCTTTTTCAAAGTCGGTTAAAAACCATTAAATATACCAAATCAACCAATCATCAACTGCTTCGTATTCGTAAAACAAACCTAAACTTATCGAAACAACCCAAACCACCAACTATTTACCAAAACCAATTAACTTATCATATCAACCAATCACTAACTGCATTATTAAAACCGTTAAGTTTAATCAACCCAAAACCACCAACCGCTTGCCAAAACTTTTAAGTATCGAATCGACCGAATATCAAACTGCTCAGCCGTAACAATATACTGAATGCCATCGAAAACATATAGGGGTTTCACTTGTTACATATAAAACTTTTTATTTTAGATGAAAATAAAAATTTACTTATTTTTTGCCATTAGAGGGAAAAATAATCTTCAAAATGGCATATCAAATATTAATTTTGATACAGTATTAAGGGAGATATTTCACACTGACAAAAAACACCTTTGAGAAATAATATATAGAGATAATATATATACTTACAATAAAATGTACAATATAGACAAATGTAGATTGTACATATGATTGTAAATAAATGCACACACCTTGCTTTTCTTACAGTCATATAAATGATTTTTTAAAAGTAATTATTTAGCAAAAAAAATATTTTTTACTTTTTAGTGCAAATATTTTGGTTGATTAGTGTCTTATTACCTTATATTTTTTGCTTTTTATTTTTTAACTTTTATATTTTTTCTCTTTTAAGAAAAGCTATTTTTTAAAAAAAAAATTTTATTTTATAATTTTCTACTTAAAATACATTAACTGACTGACTAAATGACATACTGACTGACTGACATCTGAAACCTTTGAGTCTGATAAATTCAATCTATTTAGATGAGTGGGTGAGAATTGGTGAATATCTAATTAGTAAAACACATTCACTGATGTACTACTGATAGACTAACATCTGAAACTTTTGAGTCTGATATAGAAATCTATATGGGTGAGTGGTGAGATTTGGTGAATTTTATTGAATCTGAAACTATAAAATATGATAGGTTCAATCTATTTGGGTGAGTTGTTGAGAATTGGCAGATATTAACTAATAATTCACCAAGTTGCTCACCAAAAACTAAGCAAAAATCAGTGTTAAAATTTTTAAGTAGATTATTATAAATTATTAAGTAATCTAGATAACCAACTCACCAGTCATGAGGGCAACAGTGAAGCTGTTAGTCCGAGTAGCTCAAGCATAGTGCTGTCACAATCTTAAGGCTCAGTGCAAGCTCATAAACCCAAGCAATGCCAGGTAACTCCACTTTATAATATAAACCCTAAATTAATCAGTTTAAATTTTCTGTGAATAAATAAACCCAAGCAACGCTGTGTAACTCCACTAATATGGATATAAAAGTAAATGAGGTGGGTCAACCTTGGGACAAATATACCACACCAAGTTTTTTAGTCTGTGCTGGTTTTAAACCTGTTTAAATCAAGAATGACCCAGAGTGGAGCAGGAACCAACCACTATGCTATCCACTCCTTTTTAAAAACAATATAATGATTTAAATAAAAGTTATATATAAAATTGAAAAAGTATACAAATTATAAAGGCAATTGTGTGTCATTTTGGCTGAATGTTTTGGCATATAATTTAATTAATTGGTTCAAAGGTTTTGATAAGTAGTTGGTAGTTTTTAGTTGCTTTAAAAGTTTAACACTTTGTTTTGGTTGAGTGAGTGGTTGGTGGATTTAAGTTGATTTGATGGGCTTAATAATTTTAGGAAAGTGAATGGTTTTAGGTAAGTGATTGATGGTTTAGTAAACTTGATAGTTCAATTGATTTTGCTGAGTGATTAATGTTTATTGGTTGAATCAATAGGCTCAATGGTTTCAGGTATATGTTTGATTTTTCAGTTAATGCAATAGGTTTGTTTGGTTTTGGCTGTGCAGTTGATAGTTTAAATTGATTCTATAAAACTTAAATTCTTCTTAATATTATCAATGGCCATCTACAAATATAAAATTAATTAATTAGAATCCCCATGATAAACTTTAAACCAATAAACAAAATTGGCAAACCTGGATACTGACAAAAAATAAGCTAAAATCTCTTTAAAAATATTATTGTGTTTATGTGTTTATATAGGATGGAAACTCATGGACAGATAAACTAAATGTCACCAAACTTGATAAAAGTACTATATAAAGCTTGGGAATAATTATAGGCTATTTTTTAGATAAAATCATAGTAATTTTAGTATCAGTTCTATATAGGATGTAAGAAATATATATTTCTAAAAGTAAGTTATTTAAATTTGGCTTAGCACATAGGTATTCATTTATTATATAGTTTCATAGATTTTGATAAGTGGTTGATAATTTTGTTTAGTTTAAAAAGTCTAAAATTAGTTTTGCTAAGGTAGTTGGTAGTTTTATAATAATTTGATAGATTTGATTTCTTCTTAAACTAATCAATAGAAATTTATTAAATTAGAATAATTGATTAGGTTCATCTGGTAAACTTTAAACTTAAAAACAAATTTGAGTAAACAGGGTATTGGTAAAATTAGGCTAAAGATATCATTCTAAATTACCACTGTTTATTATATATGTAGAAGATGCACTATCCTATAAACAAACAATCTAAAAATTACCAAACTTGGCACAAGTACTTTATAAAGTTTGGGAACAATTATAAGCTATTTCTAATAAATATAAATATATTTGAGGTGGGTTGAACTTAGGACAAATATACCACACCAAGAATTTTTCTAGCCAGTACAGTTTTTGAACTTGAAACCTGCACTAGGGTAGAAGCAGTTTTACCTACCAGGATAACCACCCTTGATATTTCTAATAAGTCGTAATACTTTATTATATAGTTTTATATGATATCTACAAAATATATAATTCCAATATTAATTTATACATCAATTTAGCTGAGCGTTTTGGTATCAATTTAAAAAATAGATCCATAAGCTTTTAAGCTGTTTTTAGTTTTTGTTGTCTTATAAGTTCAATGCTTGGTTTTGGCTTATTGATTTGAGGTTTTTGGTTAAAGATGGGCTCAATGGCTTTAGATAAATGGTTGATAGTTAGGTATATTTTATGGTTTCATTTGGTTTAATTGATTGGTTGAGTTTTATGCTAATTTGATGGTTAATTTGTTATTGAAACTGTTGATAATTTTTCTAATATAATATGTTCAATTTTTGGCCAGGTGGTTGGTGGTTAAATAATTCATTAGGCTAATTTGTTTATGAACTTATTGATGGTAATCTATCTATAGAAAGTCTAAACCACTTGATTAGAATCATCTGATAAATTATAACTTAATCAAAGCTGGGTTACTTGGCTAGTTACAATTATATATCAAATCTCAACTCTCCGCCAGTGCAACTCTTGATTCCTTGATGCCAGAATTAACTCACCTCACAGGCATAAGTTTTTATTAACTATTAATTAACTATTATCTTTATTTTGTCTCTCGCCTTTTGGCTTTTTTAAAATGAAAAAAATGAATCGTAGGATATAGGGTTGCCTGGATCAGTAAGATTTGGAAGGCTTGAAGTTATTTGGGATGGAACTGAAGATCAGAATGGCTGTAGCGAGGTGATGGCAAGGCACTTTTGCTTCTGCAGGGTCCAACTATTGGCAACTATCTTGGGGTACAATAATTATCATTTTAACTATACAAAGAGACAATAATAAGTATAAATTTGATAATTGAAAAATACAATAAATTTATAAATTGAAATTTCTTAATATCAATAGGATTGCTCTGTGGTGGGTAGGGCGCCTGGGTCCTCCTTGTTCAGGATATTCACTCCTCATCCAATAAGAAGGTCAAGCCCAAGTCAGCTTTTTGGGGTGGCTTCTTAATTTCATCTTCCCATTGTTCTACAGCTTCTGGGTTGCAATTCTATACTGGTACAGAGTTGCATCAGGTGATAATTCTTGAACCTCCTTCATGAATCCTTGCCATTTAAGAGAAAAGGCCTATGAGGCGACTATACATTCAATTCCTGAAATAAAAATACCAGAGGAGAATGGTTAAACAGTTTGTCAGTACAGTTTTAGAATCTTTGGACCAAGCTTCAGTACAAACTCAACATTGCCTTCATAAGATCCTGTCATAGGGGACATAGGGGCACAAGAACCTATCATGTAAGTGACTAACTACTATACCTTGGATGACATTCATGATGTAATATCTGAAACCACCCTATATAGTATTCTATAGGGACCCAACTGTATGGATCATTGCCACAGCTATAAGGCTGGACAGGCAGTTACACCCCTTTTGAATGAAGAAAAGAAACGCCACCTGAGCTTTGTTACTGGAAAGAATAGTGGACTTGTGGTACACCCTCAATGAGTGGTATGTGGCCGCCGCCCACCCAGAATATGCCAATACTAACCTCACGACAATGGGCACCCTGAACACCCTATCAATCTGGAATCTGCAAAAGAGTATATTACAAAAATTAAGAAATACTGACAAGTGCGCTCCCTTTACCCGGGTTTCCAATTGAATCCCATAAGGGGAAAAATTGCCACACCCAATTAAGGGGAAAATTCAAAAGAAAACAAATCAAAAATCCATCAGGGGCAACAGGGCAAGAATCTTGAGCGGATGAGACTATAAGGGCTAAAATTTTAACATCTGAAAAGTTGAAAAAGATTCCTAAGTCAAAACGGTGGAAGAGCCATTTGTCATATACAATTCCAAAGGCCTTAATGAACAACGGACAATTTTTGAAAAATAATGGACATATTTCACTGCCTTGGGAATATAGGCCAAAAACTCTGTTTCATAATAGTGCATGAGTCTATCTCCCCTGGTTTACGCTATAAAAACCCAGCGCTCTGCCTACACTAGAGTTAATCACTTTGTAATTTCCTTAATAAAACAATAATTTCTGACAATCCACTTCAGACCAGATCTAAATCTTATCAAGTTTAAAATTTCTGCCTCCTAAAACAAAACTTTCATGACCTATGAAAGGTCCCCACTACCCTGTTCTCTGTATAATCACTTGTCATCTCCTTATTAATTTTGGCACTTTCCTCACTTAGCAGGGGGAACCAAGGGGGCATCCCTGGAGAAAAGGCCTACCAAACCACCTCCCCAGGATATGCGGGCAATGATCCCTACCTGGAGCTCTGATCATATCAAATCAAACTGAATTAACAGGGCCAAACCTCAATTGATGAGAATATCATGATGGAGAGGAGCTCTCATGATGCTGTTGGCAGGTTCTAAAACAGGGTTATGTTAAACCCTGTCAATATCAGATGCAAGCACAGTTCAGCTCTGATGCTGAACTAAGTCAGGATAATTACCAAGAGCTCCTGCATCTGAACTCACTGGTTCCCTCACACCACAGGAGGCATGAGAGAAATTATTGCCAGTCCTCAGCTTGATAGTTAGGATCAGATTATTGTTTTTTATCAATATTTTTAAATCTTTTCCCTAGTGGATCCTAATATTGCATCTTCAGAACGGCGATGCCATGCAGGCTATAAATGCTATCATGGGTATTGGATACCCCCAATGGTTGCTAAGCCTTTTCTTGGAATTTTATAAGTCTGACATGATAACATAGCACCTAATAGAGTGGTGATGTCAATGATTAAAGACATGTTTAATCTGGACCAATCAACTGATAAAAGAAGTCTATATGGCCTCATTACCTCTTTTGACATTCTGGTCATGGATTACGTTCATCAGAGCCATTAAACAAGAGCACCTAGGCTAGGAAGCACAAATGAGCCCCCTTCAAACGCTCAAGCTTACTATGTGTTGGTTGTTGGGCCCAACTCCTTCCTCTTAGCAAGATAGTCCAGCAAGTACTGGGGGTGCTAGCTGAACTGCTCTTGAGAGACACCCAAATGGGCAATATGGAGACCTCTGAGGACTAACAATCTCTGGCCCTACTTGATGCCCTAAAAGGAGATTCAAAAACATGGGCCTGCACAGTCCTATAATAGAATTCCCGCCTAGGTGAGGACCCATCCATCCCCCTTCACAAATCATCTTGTCAATGGTGGTCACCCAGGCATTAAGACCCCAACTTATATACTCCTTATTCCTTCAGTGGGCCCTTACCCCTAAGTTTGAATGACCACATCAAGGCATTCCAACAGATCTTCAATTCCCTCCAGCTCCTTAAGAGTGTTGCCATTGCCACCTTCTGGGCCTCCTTCAACCACGGGGCAAGCACACATGCGGCATGGTATAATGGGCCATTGATCATAGAAGGAAAGTACAGACTGGCTCAACATTTTGAAGCTCACCATGGGTATAGATGGAACAGAAAGCTTACTCCACCAAGACCTTATTACTGGTCCAGTAGACCACCCCCGCCCTCCCACAATTATGGCATGCTTATGCTAATGGATGAAGAAGGGGTGCATTTGAAGGGGATGATGAGAAATCAGACCAGACCACCAATGGTGCACCAGAGCTCAAACTAGTGGACACGTACCGCCCTATGATCCACCCCCAGCCACCAGAAGTACTCTCCCTCCCCCTTTGCCTCTGCATAACTCCCAGTTCAATAAAATTGAGTTGGTACCTTCCAAGACCATGACCCAGAACATAAAATCAAGCCCACCATAGGATGGCCAGACATCTTCACAACCAAGCGGGTGTCATGACATCCTGAACAGATACTCCAGAATTCTGGTGATGAAGCATGACCCCAAGGGGCCCAATCTCATAAACCTTGTAGTTGACGTAGAAGATAGAACTCCAGGTACAGTTTTCATCCTGGTTGACCCAGAGGCACCTATGGTGTCTCCCTACCAGCTCATATTGATGCTATGAATAAAAGAAGAGCACCGCTGAAATCCAGTCATTAAAAATCACGACCACATCTGCCCATTGATGAACATAACCAACCCCATAAAAACCATCTGTCCTATACCCTCATGGTGGCAATACCCTCCCAATTTCTGATGAAATCCCAAGAACAATACAAGTCAGCCAAAGAAATGAATATCAAACCAGTTTTATGTGCCATAGATTGCTTTAATTAACACAATTGCACTTACTTCTTATTTTGATGTTGAGAATTCAGTAAGGTCAAAACAGGTGACAATTTAAACCTTAGTGGACACTGGCGCCTCTGAGAATTCTATTGACCTCAAGGTGGCATAGGCACTAGACCTAATGGTTACCACGGGGCTCTGTCAGTAGTGCGTCTCACATACTAATTATTACACTGCCCCTCTTCAAGTCGCTAGACTTCTTTGCCCATAGACACCACTTTCACGCCAACTTTGCGGCAATCCCAAACTTAATTTACCCTATGATCTTAGACATGGTACGGTGGCACTAGCAATCAGTATCCATCAACCTTGAATGAAACATAATCGTTTTCACCTCCTTCTACCACGCAGGAAAAATTCCCCTGATCCCCACACTGACAGAAGGCAACGCCGTTGCAGTGACTGTAGATTACACTCCATCTGATGCTGTTTTTAAACTTTATAAAATGCCCTGAATCCTCAAGCCATACAAGTGAATCATTGATGTTGATAGCGCAAATCACTTGCCACCCCATTACAAGTTTATTTTTGGATTTCCGCCTGATGGTGTATCTCATCAAGATCAACTGCCCGCTTTACCCATACACCACTGCTGAAGATCAAGCACTAAAGACCTGAATCAATGAGATGCTAGCTAAGGGATGTCTAATACAGCAAACCACACCATTATTGTCCCCATTGGTGTTCACCCAAAAACTGGATGGTACCTTCTGACAAAGTGTAGATTATGGCCACATGAACAATGTTGTTGGTTCTGGCAAGTTTTTTGCTCTCTGGTGCTGGTTAAGCTCAGAATTTCAACAATGCAGCAGTTGCCAGAGTAATAAGACTCATGACTGCTATTTTATGAGTTAGGGGTATATTTTATTTTACAAGCAAATATAAATTTAAATAAGAATGATATTTAATAGTATTGTGGAAGCTTAGTAAAAACAAGAGAGATCCTTTATTTTTTTCAAGCCTCCTAGTATTTAAAACTTGTAGACTAATAGTGAGGTAGGTGGGGAGCTTTTCTTTCTCGTAACAATCACTTTAGTTACTATAATTTGATTTGAACAGCAAATTTGGATAATCACACACAGGAAAGATGGGCGACTTTATTAACAAAAATAATACAACATGGGTGAGCGTCACGGCAAGCGGTCCACTTAATGGTGCAACTAAGGGCAAGAAACGCCCTGGAGGGGGACCAGGAACCCAATCTGCAAAGAAATCGCAAACTCAGACACCATCTGGGTTTATGGTATTTACTGTAAAGCACACGCAATACATGTACATTCAATTCAACCAACCTATGTCAAAGGTGGAACACGGGATCAGACTCTTCCTTGGGGATGAGTCACCAACCCTGTGGGAGAAAACATATGAGGCACAGCCCTCACTTTTCCCTCACGCGGTGTACGTAGCCACCAACAACATGGGCCGCGGCTGGATCAATATTGGTTTTGAATCAGCTGATGAAGCCGATGCCGCAGCAAAAATCTGCGTGGAAATTGCCCTCCCTGAGGGCAAAAAAATTGTGCGCACCATGCACACCAGATGGAACAAAGCAAAAACTTTGTTCATCTCCTTTGACTCGCTCCCCACCAACCTTCCTTGTAAGGTAATCGAGGAGGAGCTCCGCAAAGGTCTTGTGGCCTACAGAGAAATCCACAACTTGAATTACAGCAATTTTGCTTAATGCCCAACCTGTGCACAGGCAAAGCTATCGTTGTAATCAACCCCTTCCCAGAAGTGGAAGAGGATTTATCCAGAATTCTCTGTGCAGCAGAATTTCACTTTGCAGATGGGGGCCAGTCAGCTGCATTCTGAGTTACACTGGAACGTGCACCACCCATTTGCAACCACTGTGGCTCACTGGGCCACAAGGAACATGCATGCCCTGTAAAAGAGGGATTAATGGAAAATGATTTTTGTGAAGAAGCTATGGACGAAGATAATGAAAACTTCGCCAAAATGATTGATGGCCACCACCCATTCCGCTGGGGTGAAGATGTACTATACTCCATCGTGGACCCAGTTACAAGTAAACAGCGTAAAGCAGCACAAAAAGCCCGCAAGAGAGCAGCGGCTGAAGCGGCGGCACACGCGGAATCCGCCATTAACCACAGACAAATTCAGGAGGATATTTCAGATATTCACTGAACCAACCATTCAATACAATATGCCCAGGTCAAAAATTTTCACAGTAACCAGACTGAGCCACAAAGCGTCATCATTCATGCACATACTGAGGAACAATGCAACCGCAATTTGGGTGAAAATGCGGTGCACAATGCAACAAAGTTGAACCTCAAAAATATAAAATCCAATTAACAACCCGCATCAAATCAACATGAGACCTGTGCAGGAAAAGTTGATGCAAATGCAAAAAACTGGAATTCCCTTGAATCATTGGGTCAGATCAAGGGAACCAACAATGGCAGTGAAAGAGTTGGAGTACAGACGCGGAGCATGGCCAAAATGAGCTGCGGTGGGATAGGACCAGAGGGTCCTCCTAACCACTCCTGAGGCGCCACGGGCACCTCAGTGTCAATAGAAACGTTAAATATCGCGGGAGCCTGGGCTCATACGTCCTAAGCCAAAAAGCTGGCATTCCTGTGAAAACCTCTTGTAGACATCTTGGCCATCCAAGAAACCCACTGCCTACAAGGGGAAGAAGAATCCTGGTCAACCAGGGTCGCACCATCACAATCAGTATGGACATCTCACTGTGGGGTGATAGTCCAAAACAACAAAAAATTTAAAAATACAAATTCATCATCACACTTGCACAGTCGAGTCTTGGTAGCAACAATCACATGCCAAGATGAAATAATTTTGTTAGCATGTATCTACGCACCGTGCACTGCAACTGAGAGAAAAAAAAATTGAAAAAATTTCTACTCTCACCCTCCCACCAGATATCATCATGTTAGGCGATTTCAACTGCTGGGATAACCCCAATACAGATTGATGGCCTAATCCCAGGGGATACCCACCTGGACACATTGAATATTGCACAATGAAGGCACTTCTTGACTTACAGGATGCTCTTCCTCCCAATTCACCAATCCTTCCCCATATGAAAAGACCCAACATACGTGAGGGACTGCTCATATCAATGAGTCATATTGACCACATCCTCATCCCACCACTCAAGAATCTCCAAATTTACAGCAAAAAGATCAATTTTCTGATCATTGATTAGTTACAGTGCAGTTAGTGCCAACCCAATCCCACACACAGGTGTCACCTTGGAGAAAGCTTCACCCAGAAAATATAAAATTGCCCAAGATATCTGACTGGGTTGAAAACAAGGCTACAAACCTAGAATTCACAGCTCCATTCACTTCAGATCCCATCAGAACATGGAAAAATTTCAAAAAAAGGATTTAATAAACAAAACCTGACATATTGCATCACGCAAGTACACCGCAGACACAGCCACAATCAAGCGTACCTTGGCAGAACTAGACCACCTGGAAATAAATACTCTGAAGGGACCATCTAGTACTAAAAAAAGAAATAAATACTCTGAGATCTGGCTATAGCCCTAATTGGGGACGCAAATGGGCAGAAATTTCAGCCCAACTTAACAATCTCATCTTTTAATACCAACACAGAATCAAAGTATTGAACAAAGGTAAGTTCATAAAGGAAGGCAAAACCTGTTCAACATACTTTTTCCACCAATTCCACTCCCACAGAAACCAGCCCACGTGCACACAGGTCCACAAGACCAACGGCACTGAGGCAACTGACCCTGAGGAGGTCAATGCGGAAGTACACCGCTATTACACCGAATTATATCATGATATGCCAACAGATCCACAAAAAATTAAAGAATTTATTCAAACTGCCAAGATACAAAGTACACCACCAAATTACAATATACTGTCCCTTATCACATGGGAGGAGCTTTGGGAAACAATTCGCGGTGCACCACGTAGGAAATGCCCAGGGCCTGATGGGATACCCTACGAATTTTACAAAATATATTTTCAACAAATCGCCCCCCTCCTATTGGCGTCAATGAACCAGAGTTTGTTGGAAACACGCCTATTACCAGGAGGCCATGAATCCTACGTTATAACCTTGTATAAAAAGGGTGACAAGTTGGACCTGGCCAACTGGCGCCCAATTGCACTCTCCAACGCTGACACAAAATTCTAACAAAAATTCTAGCAGCTAGATTAGGCGCAATTGCATCTGACGTCCTATCACCCAACCAGTTTGGTTTTATACCAGGGCGTTCAATCTGGAACAGCATACACCCTATTGCAAAAATTTGTCAATCCAAAGCAATTGGTGCCCTGGTCTTCTTGGATTAGGAAAAGGCGTATGACCGTGTTAGCTGGCCATACCTAAAAGAATGTCTACATGCCTTCAAACTCCCACCAAGATTTATAAAATGGGCGATGCTCCTAACAGAATATGCAACCATGGCTGTATGCGGCCCTGGATTCCTAACAAACAAGATTAAACCACACAGAGGGCTCAAACAAGGGGATCCCCTCATCCCACTGCTATATAATTTCAGCTTTGACCTGCTCCTCCGAGTAACTGACTCACGTCTCATGGGGATAACCGCACAAGGACAACCAACAGTCAAGATACTGGCCTTTTCAGATGACTGCGTAGCAGGTATAGCAAACAATGAAGATGACCGACAGCTGGAACACACTCTAGAGGAATATTCCAAGGTGAGCAATGCATCGCTCAACAAAAGGAAGACAGAAATCATCCTCTTAGGCAGATACACAAACAATTGGGCCACAACATCAGAAACTCACACCAACATTCAAATAAAAAACCCAATTATATTGACCTTTGCAACACCTCCCACCACCACTCCTGTCTGACACCTTGGAATCTGGCTAGAATCAGGGGGATATGCTAATGAGACAATGGAAAGTAACCTGTTACAACGGGTATCCAAACGCGTCGCCTCCCTCAAGGGAAGAACCTTAGGATTAACAGGACGAGTTACAGTTGCTAACTCGCTCATCCTCCCAATACTGTGGTACCAGGCCCATGCGATAGCCTTCTCACCTACCTTTATAACCTCAATTCGCGCGCTTATCCAGGGCTGGCTGTGGCCTGGCTCTCACCCTATTATACGGATGGAAACACTATTTGGCCCACGCTCAAGCGGAGGCATGGGACTAATAGATTTTGAGAGCCATGCCAATCACATCCTAGGTACCTGAATAAAGGAAATCCTTGCTCCAGACCTCCCGCAACAACAATGGTCCAGAGCAGCAAGGACTAACTTTGCACAGGCACTCAAATTAACCAACCCACATAGTACACCCAGACTACTTTCATACCTTGCCAAGCACCCTACTGCAACAGGTCCGCATGGAACCTCCCATCATTTCAAACATATCCTCTGAACTATCCGCTGCATGGGATGGACCATAGAGAACATGGGTACTATACAGGGAAGGGGACGACCCAGCCCCCAACTCAAATTAAGAAACCCAGAAAACCACCCCCAGAGGGATATGCTCGCAACAACCCCAAGCATAGCTAGGATAGAATACCTAGATATGCTGGACATTCCCTATGATTTAACCACACAGAAAGCAATGTGGAAAATGACACACCACCCACTCCTACAACCAAGGATAAGAGCAAACGCCTGGCGCTGTTTGAGAAGGACCTATAGGACGGCGGACTGCTCCAACTCCTTCCACAAAACATGTGCAGTATGTGGAGGGGAGGGATCCCTACATCACCGCCTAGAAACATGCCCCCCAACCAAAGCTATATGGCAGGAAGTCGCACGCCTGCTCAAGATTCAAAATGAACAGGAATTCTCGATATCAAAGAGTATCTTCGCGCTCCAGATCGAGTCACCAATCCCATCTACACTCCACTCCCTAATAATACCCATTGCTATGTGGACAATACACACAATTGCATTAGATGCGTTCAAGGGCACGGTCCCAACCATTCATGGGATTATTAACAGATTCCATGTCCACTTACTAGAGCACTTCTAAGCCTGGCTCTATGGATATATGAGACCAAAACAAAAAAGCGCTCATAGAATCATGGTTCCCACTCTGGTTCCTCCACACAGACCCTTTCCTTCACACCTGCTCCATAGCAGGGGAAACCCCCTCGGAGTAGTGCACCAACCCCCCCATACCTGGCAGTCCCGCTGGCAACAGGGGTAACTTGAGTACCCTGGGGTGCCCAATTTTTATATTTCTTAGTTATTCTCTTAGTTTCACATATATTCGGTAATGTCTGTCCCCTGGTCAGCTTACCTCGGTTAAATAAAAATAGTGGGGTAGGCGAGAGTTCATATTAAGCAGAGGTAAACCTGAATTAGTTGAATGGCATTAGAACCTATCAAAGCGCTTAAAATTCCTTTCATCTTGCAATAAGGCTTGTTTTAGATATCAAGTTTTAAAGGAGGAAGGACGTAACCATGAGGTAGCATTTTAATATAATTCCTTCAATCAGCTACCTGACATATGGACTTAGCTTGCCAATTATTGGAGCTCCTATAGATTGGTTAATAAACTAAACGCACCCAAAGTTCTCCCTTAAGTGAGAAGGCAATTGTCTGACAAATGTTGCTGTGCTTAGACATATCCTCTACCAATAAAGGCTTACATATTCCAAAAATCACAAAGTCCAGGGATTTCTTGAACTTGACCTGGTAAACTTATTCACCAAGTCAGAGTTAAAGAAGATCAAGAATGGCTGATGGCAATTTGTACTCACCATGGCATATACCAGTTCATGGTCATGCCGTTTGGCCTGGAAAAAGCCCCCACCATGTTCCAAAAGGCCATTGTTCCTGCACTGGGTGACTTCCACTTTACGTGTGCCATAGCATACATCAATGACATTCTGGTCCACTACCCCACGCCAGAACAGCATGAGAAGGATTTAGAAGCCATGGCTTCCACCCTACAAAAGGCAGGCCTGGATGCGAAGCCTCCAAAATGCTAGTATTTCAAGTACAAAGTACAGTTCTTAGAGAACATCGTGCTTAAGGATGGACACGCCATCCCATACTCAAGCTGGATGCAATACAGTCAGGGTCTACTCCAACTAACCAAAGGAACTGCATAGCTTCGTGGTATTGGCCACTTTCTTGAAAAAAATTCATCCCTGGAAATCTTGGAACTGACCAGTCCACTCCGCCCCCTTACAGGAAAACATGCGCCTTTCATATGGTCAGAATACTGTCAATAAGAATTTGACGCCATCAAAGAGGTCTTCACTACTGCGCCGGTACAACACCAAACCAACAAGGACAAACCATTTATAGTAGCCTGTGGCACCTCTGGATTGGCTGTAGGAGCCATTCTACTGCAGGAGCATGATGGATGGTAACACTATTGGCATACTCACCCCAGAAATTCACAGTCACAAAAATGTGTAGGATATCTATGATAAGGAATTGGCTGCCATCGCCTGGTAAGCGATGCACTGGAATTACCTTCTGCAAGTAGCAAAACACGCAGTGACAGTGTAATGGACCACAAGTCCTTACAATATTACTAAAAACCCAGAAGTTGGTGCATCAACAAATAACGATGCATTAAGACCTCCACAGTTTTAACTTCATATATGAGTTTGTCTGAGGGCCTATGAACATACTGCTGGACATCCTTGGCAGAAACCCATCAGGTAGACCCAATCCAGGGGAGGATACCAAACTAGTGATATTGATTCCGCTGGAGCAGATTGTCAGGATTTGAGATATGAACAAATCGAATTCCCCACTTCTGAATTGAGCCATAACGAGTTGACTCTTGAACCTATCCTAATGAAAATGACTTCAGGATTCTCATCCCCAATTCCTGAGTCATGTGAGGCGGTGTTTCCACCACTTTAGTCAGGTGGGTGGAGAAATACATTGCTGATGCCCACAAGGCGGTCAATCCAGAAGACCAGGAAAGATTTTGAATGGATGGGGCCACTATGATCCTCAAGGCACCATGTCCCCACTTACCCTATAAATATTGCCACCTTTTAAACTTTTTAAGATATTTGGTATTCTAACCATTTTTTCATTTTCTTTTTAACCTTTTTGTAGATTTGCAGCTTCAAGTCACCTTTAGACCTTGGCAACAGTCTAGAGAACTGTAACGCTGACACAGATAGTGGAAGATCCCCTGGGGTAATCAGAAGCTATTGCCACAATCATCTCCAACCCCAAACTGAGAAAAAACTCTGACAGGATACTGCCCAGACCAATACTGGCCCCACCAATCTTTCCCCACCCAATACCTTCAGAAAAACACAACAACCAAACCCAAACTTTTACACCTCAAGGCCATATTGCACGCCCAAAATGAAACCCTGAAAGGACATGCCCTGAGTGAATGGTTCCAGACAATGGAAAGCCCTTCCAGTTGGTACACTTAAAAGGAGAGGTGTCAGTATTTTGACTGATTTAACCCTTACTGATTCCTCAACACCCTAATTTTCCAACACAAATTACTGATGGAGAAATTGGTGATGAGAAACTCATCAAGTCTATCCTTATCAGAAAATCAGAGAAGATTTGATTGCTTTTCAGTTGAAATGATCTGATTGAAAGAGGACCACCACAAAACCTATAAATAATGAATCTTTCAATAATATAATCTATGCTTTTTTGTGAGCCTCTGTCTATTATCTTTACACAGCTTTCTTTTTAGTTGAGACTCTGACTAAGTAACTTTATGAAATACCTGACACATTTGTATTGTAATATGAAACTCCAAAAGTGGTGCTCACTACAGGGGGACCCTGAGTTACAATATTGTAAATCTGTCTATTGCAAAAATGTCATCTCATTTTTTACTTAAAATTTCTCATGACAACGAGATGGGAAGTATACTACATTGGGTATAGACCACTAGGACTGAGATTCTAAGAATTCCATCCATGTTGGAGTTTTTTGGGCCAAACTTGAGCTAATTCCCAATTTAAGTTCTATATTAAATTCCAAATGCAACCAGAAGCTTTGTGGAGAACCTTTCAGCAGCTCCTGGGTGGGATGTTTTTCACTGGGATCCTTTCTAGCCGGTCCAGGGCCAGTGCTGTGCCCTCCTTGATGAGAGAATTATATCAAACCTCCCAATTTCCCAGGATTAGTACTGGGCTATATTTGTGACAATTTGTGCATCCTGCTTTATAACATTTATTAAAAATATTAGGGATCCATCATTAAGAGATAACCGACCTATTGGATGATCTTCAGTCCCTGAATAATTATATCTCTGAATTTTACAATTCTTCCTTCACGCAGCAAAGACAATCACGATGCAATTATTGACAATCATAATCTTATTATTAAAGAACAACAGCAAGTCGCTTATTTGGATTATGGATTATCCAATTTCATCAACTCTCAGTTAAAGGAGCAATTTCAGTTGCTCATATTGAATGGAGAAGCAACCTTAACCGCAATGCCAATCAAATACAGTCAGTAGAAGAAAAAGTTAAGAATTGTCTCCTTCTAGTGGAAGAATTTATACTGCAAGTTTCAAATCAGAAGTTGCAAAGTAGAGGAAACCCCTGGAATTATGGGTCCACCCAGAATTCAAGTTTCTTCAGGATGAAAAGGTTCCCCTGGACCTATTGGGCCTAGTGGACCTGTTGGATCTAGAAGACAGACTGGACCTCCTGGTCCTGTAAGACTAACAGAAACACGTGGACCTCCTGGTCCCTTTGGACTAACAGGACCGTGTGGACATCCTGGGCCAAGAGGACAACCTGGACCTCCCAGAACCCCTGGTCCTGTAGGATCTTTCAGGCCCTCAGGACCATTACTACTCCCAAGCGCCTTGGATTCTATCTATTCTTCTGAAAATAACCTAAATTGCTCACCAAGATAATCAAACAGTTACAAGTTCAATTTCATAAGTTGGCCAAAGAGTGCAACCTAATTCCAGATGGAATTACTATTGTCCCCCTTTTGTTATTACATTACTTATCTGATGAATTGAACAATGTGGGAAAATGAGCCAAGGATTCCAATACCTTGTTAAAGACATTAGAAGACAAGGCTCTTTAAATGGTGTTTGATTCTTCGGAACTCCAAATCCAGGCGCAACAGGAGCATACCCTAGAGTTAGCCCAAAAAGATGGACGCTAAATTAGGCCAATATAAACTAAATGATCGGATTAGTGAAGCTTGTAAAGAAATTGTCAATTTGAACCAACAATATTCTTATGACCCTAATTACTATGTCTACACTCAACTGGAGCAACCAGTTGTACACACCCTATAAGCTAAAGCCTTGATGAGTTTTAAACCGGTGGTTAAGGATAATTATTCTCCTAGGGAAGAGAGAATTATTTATTTTTTGTTTAGATGGAAAGGCCCCTAGTGAAGCCTCAGATTTTAGAAAATGAATTAGTTTTCCTAAATGTCTTATTCGTCTAACCTGAGACATAATGGTACCCCATCTGATGACTTGTACCAAATGGTCTCAGGTCAAAGAAGCCTTACTATGAAATTTGAATTTAAGCAATCTTTATCATCCAAATCAGGCCTTTATGGGGATATAGCCACTTAAGGACGAAACCATCAAGGACTTCACTCACAGGTTTTATCAGGAAGCTCAAACTATGATGGCTTGTGGAAAATTAATTCTAAATGATACCATTACCGCTTTTACGTCAGCCTTCTCCACAAGAACTCAATTGCAAGCATACCTTATCAGTGTGAAAAAGAACTTCTGAAGTATCCAAGATATAAAAAAGGCTTATTGAAAGTTACCTCCTCAATTATATGAGAGAGTTTGAGCCTATGAACCCTTGAAACCTATTCGCCTCAAGGTATATGCTGTATCTGAAAATACCAGGGCTGTTCAATGCAATTATTGTCACCATTATTTCCCTACTGATGACTGTTGTTTTAAGAAGAAAACTGATGAGAAGAAAAAGAAGTCATGGCAACAAGAATTTATCATCTCAGTAATGATTTAAGTATAGATCAAGATGATTATTTTCCTGCAGGACTTGATATAATGACCATTCTTCTTATGTAATGCCTTCCTTGTTGTCTCTACCTTCTTAATTCACAAGTGTAATCACTCAAATAGAACTCTGAGTAACTCAAGTCAAAGTTAAGGCCCTTATTGTCACTGGATATCCAGTAAATGTAGTCTCATTTAAGCTGGTAAAAAGAATCAAGTTTACTCCAGATATTTCCCATTATGAAGAATATGGTAATTCAGATAAATGATTAATAATATTTATTCAAGGCAAGCTGACCAGGGGACGGGAATTACCAAAATATAGAAAGAAAGTATCAACATGAAATTTGAGCAGGGTCAACCCTGTCATAGAAAGTTTTTCCACCTCTGGATCAGGACTCAGATTTTTCCTGGTTACATCATGGGTAAGATCTTCGTGTTATTAGACCTACTAACCGCCAATAGCTTCCTTCAGCTGGCACCCCAATCAATGCGCATATCAGGAATCAAACCCGCAACCTTCAGGTTAGTAGCTGAATGCACTACCAACTCGCCTTCCACCCCCTAGAATATGATACCTCAGGACCCCAGAGTACAGAATTAATTGGGGCCTTTTCATCCCTCCCTTTGAAGTTTAGAAAACTGACTTTTATAGTACCCACTATTGTTTTGAAGAATTTAAATTAATACATTCTTTTAAACTCAGCTTTTATAAGAGTTTGATGGGATCATTAATTACCCTGACTCATCTTTATCTCTTTTAGGCTATAGAGTCACTTAACTTCTATCCTAAAATGCCATGATTCAACATACCAAACGTCGAGTTTGTTTATTGGAAGGGGCAAAGTGCTCTTATTCTACGCAATACCTTATGAAAGGACCTCAAATTACTCTACAACCAAAGGGTGCTGACAATGAAGAAGATATGCCTATTTTCACTCCAACCTCGGTCTTTATCACTCCAAAATCCTAAATTATCATTGGCACCATTCTACATTTTTCTATTTCCAAAGTACAGTTATTGCAAATTAAGGGTGTTTCAAACCCTTCTATTAAATAAATTTACCAAGTTCCAGGGTGTTGGATATGCCTATACAAAAGTTTATCCGTCCTTCTGGCAAACCATACTGATAAGCCAAAGACTTTGGATTGGAAAACCCCATTGCCTTTGTATGCTGCTGCCTCTCTCCTAGTTTTATGATAATAAAGCCTTTGGAAGTTTACAAGAATTAAGGCTGGAACCTTATAAGGAGATTGTTACAATAGCCCCCACATTGGGAAAACATTTCTCAAAGAGAAAGAAAGCTTGGTTCATCAATTGAATTGATGAATATTCAGATATATTTGCAAAACATACCTAAGATTTTGGTAAGATGAGTGGAGTAACACATATTGTTGAGACTGGGGGAACATCATTCTATTCAAGCTAACCCTTTTCATAAAATCAAAAATAAACGAAGCCCTGTTTACCAAAGAGTTGAACCAATTATTGGAGGCTGGATTATTAAAACCATATAATAGCCCTTGGGCTTCCCATTTACTCCTGGTAATGAAGAAAGATGGAGATCACTGAGTAGTCATGGATTTTTGAAGGCTTGATACTGTAATACATCACAACAGCTACCCTCTTCTGAGGATTGATGATTTTCTTTGATTTCTTGCAGGTTCTAAGTATTTTTCTACTATGGATTTAGCCAGTTATTACTAGCTAATTGAGCTAGAGCCTGAAGATCAAGCCAAATGTGCCTTAATTTCCAGTGAAGATATATATGAACAAACTTGGATGCCTAAAGGGTTAATTAATGCCCCGCTAATTTCCAGCGGGCATGGATGGGATGCTATAAGATTCAAAGTTGACTTGTGTATTTATATATTTAAATGACATCACCATATTTTCAAAAACTTATACTGAACACTTAGACCACTCACTAAAGGTTTTTAAGCAGATTTAGAATTCCCTCTAAATTTCAAACTTTTAAGATGTTTGTTTTCTATAGTGAAATGGAATTTTTAGGTCATAAGGTCTTCTTTAAAGGATTTAACCTCATCTGGACAAAATCAAGGCCATAAGCAAAATGTCTCTTTCTTCAACATTGCGAGATTTCAGATCTTTCTAGGAATGGTAGGTTATTATTAGCAGTTTATACCCAAGTTTGCTGATATGGCTGAACCATTATTTTTTCTACTGAAAAAAGGAGTACAATTCAAGAGGAGTTCAGCTCAAGAACATTTCTTTAAATCTTTTAGAAAAGTTTTAACCAAAGCTCCTGCTTTAGTTCACCCTCCAATTAATAAACTATAATATAACACACAATGCT
>JAKSZP010006100.1:0-26661 GCA_022478985.1 Massospora cicadina | reverse complement strand
CTGGCCTATCATACACTGCGCATGGAGGTTTTCCAGATTTTATCCTCTTTTCCCATTCATTTGATTTCCCCTAATTGGTGCAGTATTGTCCCCAGGTCAGCCCACCTCAAATAAAAAATTTAGATGTACTGTTGCCACGCATCCCAATGATTCCAACAGATATGCCATTTGAATTTAGACACTTGCAGTTTCCAGTGCAACTCGCATTTGCAATGACCATCAACAAAGCACAGGGACAATTGCTGCAAGTGTGTGGACTAAATTTGAAAAATCCATGCTTCTCACATGGACAGCTGTATGTGGCCTGCTCACACATTGGAAAACCTGATTTATCCATGTATGCACCAGATGGAAAAACAAAAATATTGTGTATCCAAAAGCGTTTCAATAAAAATAATTAAAACACAAACACTTTCTATCTTTGAGTGGCATTGCAATGCATGTTGGGTACTCATACTAATATTATCACATTAATTTGAAAACCACGCAAACAAAGTTGTGGGCAACAGCTATTTATTTATAAGAAACCTATTTTAATTGAACTTTATGAATTAAACTAACATTTTCATTATGTACAACATAGAACTCCATTGCAAAGCATGGGTATTCTGCTAGTTAGTTATATAATAATTTTATCTAACTGAGATAAGCTGATCAGGGGATGGACATTACCAAACTAAAGCTAAAAATTATAATAAAAAATAATGATTCAAACAAAACGCCAAAAATGGATGGATCAATTGAATCATACCAAACAAATATCCAACCAGGTGGGCAGCGAATACTGCTATCCCTCCATGGTGGATGGGGAGGGGGGATTGGGGGCTCATCTTCAGCCACATCCATCTCATCTCAGAGTAGGGTGCATGTTAAGACAGATAGTAAGGGTGTGGGGGCATCAGCAGCATGGGGTTTGATATCCTTAATGACTGGAACTTCCGAATAGTTGCCAGCCATCATAATGCCAACAATGTATTTAGCCAAAGCATCTTCAGCTTTGAGGCAGGCATCTGGGAATTTAACAAACATGGTAATGTTGGTTTAGGTGATTTTTTCTTTCAGATTCCATGCTACTGTTACCATGTTCTGGATGGCTTCAGTGACATTTTTGTGTAAAGTTTTTATATTTATCTTACTTTGTGCAGTAAGATTTTTGGGGATGATAGGAGGTGGAATTTCTCCTGTGAGCAGACCCACAGATTTGGCAGCAGCTTTGCGGAGAAGATGGCAATTGGTGTGGCAGCTGCTTCTACTGCAAGCTAGTGGTCGCTGTAGAATGGTTTGGCATTAGGTTGTGGGACATATTTCTGAGGCGGGAATTTTTCATCACATATTGCATTACAGAGCCGCTCAACTTGCAGCATTAGTTCTTCAATAACGTTATCTGATTTTTCAATTTCATCCAATAATTCCTATGGGTTTTGGTTGAATTGGATTGGGAAATCAGCATACAGTTGAGGTTTGTTCAATTCATTTGCGGACATATGGGATCAGAACTGGGATCCAATTTGATGTTTGATTGGATGAATTATTTATAGCATTGGGGCAAGGTGGATACTGATAAGTGGCTGCGGGTGCAGCTGCAGCATCAGGCATTGGAGGAGGGGAAGGTAGGATCATACCCCATGTTGGAGTTAGTGCAGGGTGGGTGGCAGATTGGTGGGCATCAGGCAAACTTTTGGCATCAGTGAAAGTTTCTGAGTATGGGCATTTGCATTTTGAGTGGTCTAACTCAAAACAGGATGGACAAATTGTCCATCCGCCCTCAACGTGGGCCCAGAATGGATGGTCAGTGGCAGTTGGGATGGTGGTATGAGGGGAAATTGCCAAAGAAGTTTTTGTAAATTCAGGGCTGATTGTGGCATATGCCTGAGGCCCAGCGAGGCATGTGGCCCCATTTGGGGCCACAAATTGTAAGATGGGGTTGGTGCTGTAGGCTGTCAAACCTTCCATCAGCTCCTGGTGGTGCACTTCAGGGGGGAGATGGGTGGGCAAACCAGCGAACTGGACCACCAAGGTGGTGTCCATTGGGAGCTGGGTCCAATTTGTTGGAAGGGGAATATTATTAAATACTAATGGCACCGTTGCCGCAGGGGCTGTATCAGCCTCACAGGGGAAGCCAAGATCAAAGTACCCCTTATAGGGGCAGAAGTCAATAAAACAGGCTGGTGTCATCACCACCTGAGCCATTTTGATAATGGCTTGGTCATCACAGGGGAAGAATTTCCCATATTTGACCCTAAGGCTGAAATGCATGTTGCTCTGGGGGAGCACCAGGGGTCAGCGGGGCACCACTTGGGTTCATGTGAGATGGGCATCAAGATCCTTGGGAGGAATGAATCATCCCAAGGGTTTGGAATGACTGGGCGAGCCAGTCCAAGTGCATTTTCCTGTTGGATGGAAAATGGAGGGGGAAGTTTTGCCACTGCCCCACACTGGGACAGTTGGCGGTGGATCTGATGACTTCAGAGCAAGACTTCAGTGTGCAATTAAGTGTTTGCTTTTAATCAACTGAATAAATTGCTTGTAAAGTTATGCCAAGTGGAGAGAGAGACCTATCATTAGTTATATAATACTTACCTATGAATTTTACCCAATCAAATTGTTTCCACATTCAAGCTCCACTAATGAGCTTGCTATAATATATTGGTGTAGTTTGATCTATTAAAGCTTTTACTAAAATTAATGCATAAATAAGTATCACATTTTTAGTACATTTTACTCAACTTTTGATATTTACCTAAGTATCATACTAAAACTTTTAAGGTATCAAAGCACTGATTATCTTAGTGATAATACCTCTGCTTAAATTGCAGAATTATAATTTCAATGAAAAGGAAAGAACTTTGAAGTTTTTAGTTAATAATTTGGATTTGGGAATAACACTCACTAGATAATTTACTATATTTATAGTTATAGCTATATACTCAACTTGCTGACCTCCATCTAACTAGCTGATTTGATTAAACTATCTAATAGTTTAGGAATAAATTGATATTTATTTTAATTTTTCAAGTTTCAATTAATTAGTGTAATTAATATTTGATTTCTAATTTTCAAGTTTTGATTCTTTAATTTATTTTATATTTAATTTATAGTTATGGTTAAAGCCATATACTTAACTTGCTGACCTCCATCTAGAAATAGCTGGTTTGATAGTTCTATTTAATAATTTTAGGTATAAAGTTGATAGTTATTTTAAATTTTGAATGGTTAATTAATTACTCTTTTGGGTATTTAATTTATCTATAACTTTAAAAGTTTTAATTAATTTAGGTGATGTTAATTTGATCAGCCTGATTTTCTCTTAAAATAAACTTATTTTTAAACTAAACTCACTGATTGCTATATATTTGGTTTATTTTTTGGTTTATTGTTTTTGGGTATAAAGTAGTTACATTTTATCTACTATTTTTAGCATATTAGTTGATTAAGTTAAAATTTAGATGATAGTTAATTAATTGGTTGACTAACTTTATTTAATCTTTTTAAATAAAACTCTAATACTGACTAATATATGATGTATAGTCTAAACCAGTGAGTCTAAGAATAATAAAACCTTCTAAAAAGGGCCCTACTTTGCATCAGAAAGCAGTAGCAAAATATCAGGAATCACATCCTGAAGTACACCAGTAAGCAAGGACCAGGTATCAATGCACACATCCAGAGGTACACCAACAAGCTGTAGAAAAATATCAGGAATCATATCCTAAAATGCATCAACAAGCCAGTGCTAAGTATCAACGTACACATCCAGAGATAGACACACAAGATATAGCTAAATATCAACGTACATATCCAGATGGCAACAGAATAAAAAGAAACCTAAAGACTGCATATGCTACCAATTATGATGACAGCAAACCATCTCTCATAGTAGGATCAATTTCTGATCAGTTTCATGATTGCTTGGCAAAATGTTTCCTGATGAGAAAGTCACAGCAAATATTTTTCTATGTTCTGTGACAATAAAAAGTTAAAATGACAGATTCATTTATTGTAAGATCTGTGCTTAAGAATTAAAAAAACTCTTTGTCAGCCAGTCCTCAGAATTTAAAAACTTCTGAGAGTACATTCACAAACTACAACATCACATTGGCTTTTGCATCCATTAATGCCAAGGTGAACCACAGTTTTGGTAAAAGAAGAGGACCAATACCATACAAAGTCTCAGAAGATGTACAGTTTATGACCTCTCACTTGATGTCAACTGAAAGGCCTGCATATGCCTGTCTCTATTAATGTTAACTCTCAACAAACACTTGAGGAGAGAATGGGAAGATCTGAGAATGGCAAATGCTTGGTGACTGTCATGAGCAAGTTAGACACTATGTTGCGGCAATTCAATGTGTATGCACAGGCTTACAAGATGATTAAAGATGTTGTTGCTCAGGCTAAAGATCCTGAAAAAGTTAAGCTTATGTTTTAAAGAACCATAGAAGGATAAGAGGAGATACAATGGATCAAGTACAAATGAGGTTGCAATTGTCTTTACATGAGAAAGTGGAAACCCTCCTCAGAATATTAGTTTTATTGTTTTCCATAACTAGCATAGACTCCTCATGTACTCAAACATGAGCCCCCACATTGATCCAATGGCCTTTCCTCTGCTGTTTCCCAAGGTGGACTTGGATGGGGTCTAAACATAAACATATAGAATAAAGAACAACTGAATCTCACAGCAGATTGTCAGGGACTGGTGTACTACTGACCTGGTTGGGGGTAGCTAACCATAAGTTAGCATAACCAAGGGGTTTAGCCCAGTATGACAAGGACACTAGAGGTGTTCAGGTATAAGGAATGGTGGGTAAGCTGGTATGGGAGTTGCTTAAAGACATGGCTTTAAAAGGAGAAAGTTGGAAGGGCGTTTCTTGTAGGCTGGGGTGGTAGATTGGTAGTGATAACACTTTAGTAAATAAACTTAATAGTGTTTGCATTATAAAAATAATTTTATTGACCGCAAAGATTAACCAAATGAATGCCTTGGTTTTATATACATCCAACTTCCTGGACTTACCTAAGCTTAATTGATTTTAAACAGTGCACTATTCTTCTTTGGAGCTTATGGGATTGCAACTTGCATGTGATTTTGAAAGGCAGTGGAAATCGTCTCAGTCTCATAATAAATTCGTTTTGGTGCGATTAATTGACTGAATACTACTGCAAATAAAGTATTTTAAATGATTAATCGAATATTTTCATTACAATCATTAATTTGATATGCAATTATTTGATCTAACTTCATCACATATCATATTGATCTGGCTGACATTATCTATAATCTTAGGAATTCCCTAATGTCAGGATTTACCCTGACACAGGTTAACAATGCTGCAGTTTTACAAATATAGGCTAATGGATAGAGACAACCATGGATTCACTCTTCTTTATCATGGCTGCAAGCTCTTTCAGCAGTATTTAGTTCTCTTCTATGTGAGATATGAGTCAAACAACCTCTTCTATATTCATCAAGATCAAAGTAAACTTAGAATTGAGAAGTATCAAGGACTTATGGATGCCCTAGCTCAAGATGCAGCTGACCATCAGAGGCCAATTGAAAAAAGTCTTCATTTACCTTCAATATTTCATGGCAGTCCAAGGTATATGCAACAAAAATACCAGGATGTCATGACAATTTTAACCCAATATGGAAAACATGATATTTTCCTCACGTTCACCTATAATCCAAACTGGCCTAAGATAACAAGTGAACTGAAACCTGGACAAACTCCTCAAGAATGACCAGACTTGGTGGCAAGAGTGTTTTACTTCAAACTTGAAGTTCTTTTAGGCATGCTCAAAGATGGGTATTTTGGGAGATGTCTTGTCCTCATTTATATTTTTGAGTGGCCAAAATGGGGTCTTCCACATTCCCACATCTTGGTGATGCTAAAAAGTGATAATAAAATCTTTGGAAGAGAAATGATTGATAAAGTAGTATGTGCTGAGATACCTGACAAGACTACCAGCCCAAATCTTTACAACATTGTGACTCAGCATATGACTATGGACCATGTGTAGAACTTAACCATAACTGTTTGTATGAAAATAAAAATGCATTAAAGAGTTTCCAAAGAAATTCAATCCTGAGGCTCAAGAGAATGTTAATGGCTACCCTCTTTACAGATGAAGAGATGGTACTTCTTTTAGGAAAAATGGTAAGAATTGACAATTGATGGGTAGTTACATACAAAAAGTTTTTCCTCAAAGGGTTTAATGCTTATATCAATGTGAAGATTTGTGCCAACGTGAAGGCAACAAAGTAGCTATATAAGATGTATACAAACGTCATGATTGCGCAAAGATGAAAATTACCTCTGGAACAATGAGCATAATAAACTTATTCAATACAATGATGGTAGAATGGTGACAGCTTCAGAAGCAGCTTAGCAATTCCTTGAATATAAATTGCTTTCTCAAAGACACCGCATTGAGAGAATGGCAGTTCATTAACCTTATCAACAGGATGTTACACTTCTGGAAGCTTAAGAATGTCAGTCATATGTGAATGCTTCCACAAAAGATACAACTCTGACTTCATACTTCAGCTGTAACAATTAGACCCAGATGCAAGCGAGCTTTTCTACCCAGAAGTTGGAGAATAATATCAATTCATTAATAGAAAAAGGCAAAAATGAGTGTACCACATGGATACAATTTATCAAATTTACAGTATCAGCCCTTTGGATCACTAACAATACTTCTTATGGCTTCTCCTTAAAACATTTGAGGTCTAACATAATTTTAGAACCTCTAAACTGTGAATGACATTACATTTAAAACATTTGAGAAAACAGCAAGAGCCAGGGGTTTACTTGGAAAATGATGAGGAGTGGTTGAGATGTCTTGGAGAAGCTTCACAATATCAGTTAGCAAAATCTCTTAAGGATCTTTTTGCCATTATTCTGGTGTTCTGAAATCTTCAAAATCATGCACATCTTTAATTATATGATTATCATCTGAAAGTTTAAGTGAGGATTTAAAGAAATCACTCAGCTGATGTTTCAAAGGATAGATGCCTTTCAGAAATCAATGATATCCTGAGACTTCATGGAACAAAGAAATCTTATTTTGGGCTTCCTGATCCAGTTTTACACATTGATCAAGATGAAAGTTATGACCAAGAGAAAGAGAAGAGACTTGGTGAAGAATGTATGCCAAATGCAATCAAAAGAAAAGACATGTTGTCAAAACCATTCTGCAAGCCTGTGAAGAAAAAGGAGTTGACAAACTCTTTTATATTAATGGTCCTGATGGAACTGGCAAAACTTGTGTCTATAAACCTTGATGCATATTTTAAGAGGAGATGGAAAGATTGTAATTCCAGTAGCCTCAACAGGAATCACAGCAACATTGGCGAAAGTTGGAAGGACAGCTCACTCAAGGTTTAAGTTACCAGTGCCACTTAATGAAACATCAACATCACTCCTGACCTAAGGCCAAAAAGCATATTGAGAGTTGGAGGATGCTGTCTTGATTATCTGTGTAAATTAACAATGATACAAGGATGCACTCTTGAAGTACTTATTCTGCTTCTTAGAGATATGAAAAAAGTAACATCCTATTTGAAGGTAAAATTATTTTGTTGGGTGGAGACTTCAGCAGTGTTTACCTGTTGTTCCAAGATGAGGTTGGAAAGCAATTGTCAGAGAATCTCTCAAGAAATGCAACCTCTTCTACTCCTTTAATGAGTTCAAGCTCAACCAAAATATGAGAGTTGATCACAATGAAAAATTATTTGCTGAATGGCTTCTGAAACTTGGAGAAGCTCATCTGCCACATGCAGAAGTTTTTAGGGATGATAGCTTCCAGATTCCTGAGCCTTGCATTGCTTAAAAAGTCTGGTAGAGCTAGTTTTTGGAAATGATCTTGACGTCTCATCCTGTAAGTCATTTAAAAATGTTGCAATACTGACACCAAGAAATGAAGATTCACTTGAGATAAATGATAAGATTATCAACAAAATCTGCGGTGAACCTAAAAATTTACAGCAGCATTGACAATATTGAGTGTGATAATTCAGAGGAACAAAATAATTATTCAATGGAGTTCATTAACTTGCAGACTCCTTCAGGAATGCCTCCAAATATAATGAGACTGAAGATAGGATCAATTGCTATGCTGTGGTGTAACTTAAACACAATAAAATGATTATGCAATGGAATATGCCTGATTATCTTAGATATGGGTGAACATATTTTAGATGATGAAATCCTTACTGGTGATCATGCTGGTGAACGTGTATTTATTCAAGGATTAATCTATCTCCATGTCAAGCTGAGCTTTCGTTCCAGCTGAGAAAGTGACAATTTCCTATTAGTGTCATTTGACATGACAATCAACAAGTCTCAATGTCAGGCCTTTAACAAAATTAGACTCTATCTTCCAGCTTCAGCTTTTGGACATGGTAAAATATATGTTGCCTTTTATTAAGTCAGGCACTTTATAGATGTGAAAGATTTTGTGGCAGATTCCATGAATCAAGGACAGATTGGCTCCCAAGTCTGGACTCAAAATGTGGTATATTGTGAAGTCCTATAGGGTTTCTTTAATGTGTGCAGCCTAATTTTTTGCAGGGTTATGAGGATAGTTTATTAAAGCCTCTATAGTATTTATTTATTTGTTTATATAGAACTAATTCCTCACTATAGCCAAAGGGCAAAAAAGAGGCATGAGAATAGCAGGTTACCCAGAAAACTTTAACATATGAGAAAAGTTGGATAGGTCCTGAGATATTTCCAATAGGAAATTCTATCATGCATACAGCTAGTCTACTTAATAAAACACATTCACAGACTGACTGACTGATGTACTACTGACTAAAGACTGATGTACTGATTGACTGACTGACTGACATATGAAACCTTTAAGTCTGATATGTTCAATCTAATTTGGGCAAGTGGGTGAGAATTGGCAAATTTATTGAATACCTCACCAAATTGCTCTCCTGAAACTAATGTAATCAAGTCTTATATGTTCAATCAATTTAGGTGAGTAGATGAGAATTGGCAAATATTATTTAATAATTTACCAAATTTCTCACCCAAAACTAATATCTACTTAACTAGCTGCATACCTGATAGGATTTACTATCAGTAATATATTAGGACCCATCCAACTTTTCTCAAATGTTAAAGTTTTGGGTAAACTGCTCTGACCATGCCTCTTCTTTACCCTTTGGTTATAGTGAGGAATTAGTTCTATATAAACAAATAAATAAATACTATAGAGGCTTTAATAAACTATCCTCATAACCCTGCAAAGAATTAGGCTGCACACATCTAAGAATTCCTTATAGGACTTCACAATATACCACATTTTGAGTCCAGACAGGGAGCCAATATGTTCTTGATTCATAAAATCTGCCACAAAAACTTTCACATCTTCAAAGCGCCTGACTTGAGAAAGAAATGAGATATATTTGATCATATTCAAAAGCTGGAGCTGATAGATAAAGTTCAATTTTGTTAAAGGTTTGACCTTGTAACTTGTTGATTGTCATGACAGATGACAGACTGATAGGAAACTGTCACTTTCTCAGTTGGAATGGAAGCTCAGCTTGGCTTGGAAATAGATTAATCCAAGAAATGAATACACGTTTACCATCATGATCACCAGTAAGGATTTCAGCATCTAAAATATGTTCACACATATTCTGGATAATCAGGCGTTGTCTGGTAAATCCTGACATTAGAGAAATTTCTGAGATTACAGATATCATCAGTCAGATAAATATATTTGTGATGAAGTTAAATCAAATAAATATATCAAATGAATGATTGTAGTAAAAATGCTCAATTAATCATTTAAATTACTTCATATGCAATAATATTGAGTCAATTAATTGCACCAAAACGTATTTATGATGAGACTGAGATTATTCCCACTGCCTTTCAAAATCAAAAGCAAGTTGAAATCCCATAAGCTCCATAGAAGAATAGTGCACTGTTTTTAAAATTAATTAAGATTAAGTAAGTCCAAAAAGTTGGATGGTATATAAAACCAAGGCATTCATTTGGTTAATCTTTGCGGTCAATAAAATTATTCTTATAATGCAAACACTATTAAGTTTATTTACTAAAGTGTTATCATTACCAATCTACCACCCCAGCCTACAAGATACGCCCTTCCAACTTTCTCCTTTTAAAGCCATGCCTTTAAGCAACTCCCATACCAGCTTACCACCATTCTTATACCTGGACACTTCTAGAGTCCTTGTCATACTGGGCTAAACCACTTGGTTATGCTAACTTATGGTTAGCTACCCCCAACCAGGTCAGTAGTACACCAGTCCCTGACAATTTGACCGCCACTATTTACAATAAATATCCCACTGCATTTTAATAGAGGCTTCAATATCTGCCTTATTAATGGGAAGCTACCAATTGCTGGTGCGGATGTTTTCCCCAATAAAGAAAGATAAAACTGCTTATAAAGGAGCAGTAATACCCATTAAAGTGCAGACAGTTAGTGTGGCCAACCATACACCTATGACTTGGACATTGGTAAAAACCTGGGAAAATGAATGTGGTTTCAGATTTCTTAAGCTGGCGTCCTGATATGATACCTGAAGCGGGGGTAATTACTGATTTTAATACACAGGTGCTTCTGATGACCAAGAATCCCGCTGCATTATTATCTTATCTTGTGCTAATGGGCCGTGAAGATGAGATTTTGGATGTTCAAAATGATGATGCTTTCTGTCAGAATGTGAAGAATGATCTCATTCAAAACTTAGACAGTGTGTGGTACAAAAAGGGTTACTTGTTAAAGGGTCAGTCAGTATTCTGAAATGTTGTTTTTATGTGCCAGAAGAACCTTTAAAATTGGATGTCATGCGTGAGCACCACGATGTAGGCATAGCAGGACACCCTGGGAAGAATAAAATGATCCAACAGATTCAAAGAACTTACCAATGGCCTGGTCTTAGAGGGAATGTCTTAAAGTATTTGGCAGGATGTGAGGTCTGTGGGTGCACCAAGGTTTGTAGAGGACTTCCTGAAGGACAATTACAGCCATTGTCAATTGCACAAAAGCCATAGGAGTCAATATCCATGGGTTTTATAGTAGAGCTACCCCGTCCCCAAGGATTCAATGCAGTGTTGGTGGTGGTAGATAAATTCACTAAAATAACTTATTTTATCCCAACTACTACCAATGTCATGGCTAAAGTGATAGCTCATATGTTTTTGAAAAATGTATTTCAGCATCATGGTACTCCCAAGGAGGTGATCTCAAACAGAGAGCCTCAATTCACATCAAATTTTTGGAAACAGCTTCTTGTAGACCTTGGAATCAAGAGATGTTTATCCACTGCATACCATCTGCAGACTGATGGACATACTGAAAGAGTTAATCAGGTACTGGAGCAGTACCTGAGGTGCTATGTTAATGCAGAGCAGGACAACTGGGATGAGTTGTTGCCTATGGCCCAGTTCTGTTATAACACTCTAGATCACTCTTCAACTGGAATGTAACCGTTCAAAGATAACTATGGGTATGATGTGAACTGGGAACCATTACCATCTGTTGAAGCGGATAACCCCCTGTGAGGGAATTTTTATGGAACGTTCATCAAACTCATGCACTTTGCTTGGCTAATCTGAACTGAGCAGTACATACTTACAAAGATTTTACAGATAAGAAGCGTGTGCCTGGTAAGGTGTTGGAAGTAGATAGCCAAGTTTACCTGGATGCTTGAAATATTCATTTGTATGTACCATATCAGAAACTTGCCCATCAGTGCGTAGGGAAATACAAGATCACAGAGGTTGAAGGAAAGGTGGCTTACCGTCTTGAATTACCTGAAGGTTAAAAAATTCACAATGTTTTATATCATTTACTCTTGCAAAAGAGAAGGAAGTTCCCTACCACATTATAAAGTCAAAGAGCTAACACCACCACAGATTAAAGGTCCCTGTCCTGAGTATAAGATAGAGGCTATTAAAGAGAGATGAACACATCATGGTAAAGTGCAATACTTTGTTAAGTGGGCTGAATACCCTGCAGAAGTGAGCACTTAGGAGTATGAGGAGAACTTAGCCCTTTCAATGATTTGACGCATATATGCATTCAAATAATGGGGGTGGGTGTTGTAAATCTAAAAACGCATATATGCGTCCAAAAACTGAGGGGTATGTAAATATAAAAATGCATATAAGCATCCAAAAATCAAGGGGTATGTAGATCTAAAAACGCATATATGCGCCTAATAAAATGAGATTTATATAGATTTATTTCACAATTAATCGAATATTGTGGTACAACAAGGACCAAAATGAGCTTAAAAAGAGTGAATAATGACTAAGAATTTTGTGGCAAATTTAAGGCCAAAAAACGGATGATTTGTTTTTATTATAAGAGAAAGGGTTAAAGAATGCAGGCAATATATTAGAGATGGATGTAGGCCTTGCAGGTAGCTTCAGCCTTGGTGGGGGATGATGTCAGGATAAATCCTGACATTAGTAAATTTCCTGAGATTACATATATCATCAGTCAGATCAGTAGGATATGTGATGAAGTTAGATCAAATAATTGCATATCAAATAAATGATTGTAGTGAAAATGTTTGATTAATCATTTATTTTACTTCATATGCAATAATATTGATTCAATTAATCGCACCAAAATGAATTTATGATGAGACTGAGATGATTCACACTGCTTTTTAAAATCACATGAAAGTTGCAATCCCATAAGCTCCAGAGAAGAATAGTGCACTATTTTAAAATTAATTAAGCTTTAATAAGTCCAAGAAGTTGGATGGTATATAAACCAAGGCATTCATTTGGTTAATCTTTGCGGTCAATAAAAATATTCTTTATCATGCAAACACTATTAAGTTTATTTACTAAAGTGTTATCAATACCAATCTTCCACCCCAGCCTACAAGAAACTCCCTTTCAACTTTCTTTTCTAAAACTATATCTTTAGGCAACTCCAATACCAGCTTACCTACCATTCCTTATACCTGGAAACCTCTAGAATCATTTTCATGCTGGTTTAAGCCCCTTGGTTATGATAGCTCATCATTAGCTACCCCCAACCAGGTCATTAGTACATCAGTCCCTGACGGCCTGTTCCTTTGCAAAATCATTCTATTGTGTTTAAGTTACACCACAGCATAGCAATTGATCCTATCTTTAGTCTCAGTATATTTGGAGGAATTCCTGAAGGAGTCTACAAGTTAATGAACTCCATTGAATAATTATTTTGTTCCTCTGAATTATCACACTCAATATTGTCAATGCTGCTGTAAATTTTTAGGTTCACCGCAGATTTGTTGATAATCTTATCATTTATCTCAAGTGAATCTTCATTTCTTGGTGTCAGTATTGCAACATTTTTAAATGACTTACAGGATGAGACGTCAAGATCATTTCCAAAAACTAGCTCTACCAGACTTTTTTAGCAATGCAAGGCTCAGGAATCTGGAAGCTATCATCCCTAAAAACTTCTGCATGTGGCAGATGAGCTTCTCCAAGTTTCAGAAGCCATTCAGCAAATAATTTCTCATTGTGATCAACTCTCATATTTTGGTTGAGCTTGAACTCATTAAAGGAGTAGAAGAGGTTGCATTTCTTGAGAGATTCTCTGACAATTGCTTTCCAACCTCCTCTTGGAACAACAGGTAAACACTGCTGAAGTCTCCACCCAACAAAATAATTTTACCTTCAAATAGGATGTTACTTTTTTCATATCTCTAAGAAGCAGAATAAGTACTTCAAGAGTGCATCCTTGTACCATTGTTAATTTACACATATAATCAAGACAGCATCCTCCAACTCTCAATATGCTTTTTGGCCTTAGGTCAGGAGTGATGTTGATGTTTCATTAAGTGGCACTGGTAACTTAAACCTTGAGTGAGCTGTCTTTCCAACTTTCACCAATGTTGCTATAAATCCTGTTGAGGCTACTGGAATTACAATCCTTTCATCTCCTCTTAAAATATGCATCAAGGTTTATAGACATAAGTTTTGCCAGTTCCAACAGGACCGTTGGATTTTGGGGTGTTTTTAGCTCACAGGTGCGTTGAAGGCCAAAATCCAACAATAGGGGAGAAATTAACTAATAATAATAATAATAATAATAAAACTATAACAACCAAGAAGGTGGGCTTTTTTGTAGTTTTTTATTTAGCTCTTCGCAGGGATAAGAAAGGACCCTTATTAATATGTTGATACTTGTTAATTATAGTATTGAAACTTGAAGTTCATATTGCTTAGCGCATTCCAAATAAGGAAATATGTAAAGTGGGCCTATTGGGTCATATTAAACTCGCTTCACTTTGGGAAGTAGCTGAGGGGGCCCAATGATAGGCAGGGAGGAGCCGTGAGGTAATGTTTTTATATACTTTACCCAATCACCGAGGGAGAAAAATCCTGCGCTTGGTTTGACTCCCTTTGCCCCTATAAAAGGGGCTGGTACCCACAGCGCGGCCTGTACAAGATTTGCGGAGGCTGGAGGAGGAGCCTCAGAAGGTCAACTTAGATTCAGCCAAGCGTTCAGGGCAATCTGACTGCCCAAACTCATAGAATTAGACCAAATTTTATTAATAAACTTGATGCCCTGATTAATCAGATTCCACCGAGAATTGGCCAGGGTCTTTTGGCTGACCATATCATCACTAAAAACTGAATCATTAGTAGGAGTATCACGGACTTGTAAATGGCTGACATTTCCCCTATATGGCTGCAGTTGACTCCCAACATTCTTAATTAGAGCCCTAGAGGGCAGATGTCCAACAAGGACCATCAATAGAAAAGAGTTTGTCAACTCCTTTTTCTTCACAGGCTTGCAGAATGGTTTTGACAACATGTCTTTTCTTTTGATTGCATTTGGCATACATTCTTCACCAAGACTTTTCTCTTTCTCTTGGTCATAACTTTCATCTTGATCAATGTGGAAAACTGGATCAGGAAGCCCAAATAAGAATTCTTTGTTCCATAAAGTCTCAGGATATCATTGATTTCTGCAAGGCATCTATCCTTTGAAACATCAGCTGAGTGATTTCTTCAGATCCTCACTTAAACTTTCAGATGATGATCAAATAATTAAAGAGGTGCAGGATTTTGAGGTTTGCAGAACAACAGAATAATGACAGAAAGATCCTAAGAGTTTTGCTAATTGATTTTGTGAAGCTTCCTCAAAACATCTCGACCACTCCTTATCATTTTCAAGTAATCCCCTGGCTCTTGCTGTTTCTTCAAATGTTTCACATGCAACGCCATTCACAGCTCAGAGGTTCTCAAATGATGTTGGCCCTCAAACATTTAGAAGGAGAAGGCGCAAGGAGTATTGCTCGTGATCCAAAGGGATGGCACTGTACATTTGAGAAATTGTATCTAAATGATACACTCATTTTTGCCATTTTATATTAATGATTTGTTATGATTCTCCAACTTCTGGATAGAGGGCTCTCTTGCATCAGGTTCTGATTGACACAGCTTGAAGTATGCAGTCAGAGTTGTATCTTTTGAAAAAGAATTCTCTAAAGCCTGACGTTCTTAAGCTTCCAAAAATGTAACATTCTGTTAATGAGGTAAAAAAACTGCCAATCTATAAATGTGGTGGCTTTGAGAGTGCAATTTAAATTCAAGGTTTCACCAAGCTGCTTCTGGAGCTAAAACCATTCTACCATCAATGTATTGAGTAATTTCGTCATGCTCATTGTTTTCAGAGATAATTTCCATCTTTGCGCAATAATGACCTTTGTATACATATTTATAAAGATAATTTGTTGCCTTCACGTTGGAAAAATCATCACATTGATATAAACATTGAACTCTTTGAGGAGAAACTTTTTGTATGGAACTATCAATCAATTTTCAATTCTTACCATTCTTCCTAAAAAAAGTACCATCTCTTCGTCTGTAAAGAGGGTAGCCATTACCATTCTCTTGAGTCTCAGGGTTGAATTTCTTTGGAAACTCTTTAATGCATTTGCCATTTTCCATAAAAACAATTACAGTTAAGTTCTCCACACGGTCCATGAATCATATGCTGAGTCACAATGCTGTAAAGATTTGGGTTGGTAGTCTTGTCAGGTATCTCAGCACAGACTTTTTTATCAATCATTTTTTTCCTTTGATTTTGTTATCACTTTTTAGCATCACCAAGATGTGGGAGTGTGGAAGACCCCGTTTTGGCCACTCAACAACATAAATGATGACAAGACATCTCTAAAACACCCATCTTTGAGAATTCCTATTAGAACTTCAAGTTTGAGGTGAAACACTCTTGCCACCAAGTCTGGTAGGTCTTGAGGAGTTTGTCTGGAGCTCCAGTTCATTGTTATCTTAGGCCAGTTTGGATTACAGTTGAACGTCAGAAAGTATCAGATTTCCATATTGGTTTACAATTGTCATGACATCCTGGTAATTTTATTGCATATAACTTGGACTGCCATGGAATGTTATGATATGCAGACTTTTTCAATTGGCCTCTGATGATCAGCTGCAACTTGAGCTAGGGCATCCATAAGTCCTTGATAATTCTCAATTTTAAGTTTTCTTTAATTTTGATGAATATAGAAGAGGTTGTCTGACTCATATCTCACATAGGAGAGAACTAAATTTTTGCTGAAAGAGCTTGGAGCCATGATGAAGAGGAGTGAATACCTGGTTTTCTCTCTCCATTAGCCTATATTTGTAAAACTGCAGCATTGTTAACCTGCTGTGAGATTCAGTTTTTCTTTATTCTATGAGTTTATGTTTAGACCTCATCCGAGTTCACCTTGGGGAAATAGCAGAGGAAAGGCCATTGGATCAATGTGGGGGCTCATGTTAGAGTATTTGAGGAGTCTATGCTAGTTATGGAAAACAATAAAACTAATATTCTGAGGAGGGTTTACACTTTCTCATGTAAAGACAATTGCAACCTCATTTGTACTTGATCCATTGTATCTCCTCTTATCCTTCTCTGGTTCCCTAAAACATAAGCTTAACTGTTTCAGGATCTTTAACCTGAGCAACAACATCTTTAATCATCTTGTAAGCCTGTGCATACACAATGAATTGCCGCAACATAGTGTCTAACTTGCTCATGACATTCACCAAGCACTTGCCATTCTCAGATCTTCCCATTCTCTCCTCAAGTGTTTGTTGAGAGTTAACATAATAAAGACAGGCATATGAAGGCCTTTCAGTTGACATCAAGTGAGAGGTCATAAACTGTACATCTTTTGAGACTTTGTATGGTATTGGTCCTCTTCTTTTACCAAAACTGTGGTTCACCTTGGCATCAATGGATGCAAAAGCCAATGTGCTGTTGTAGTTTGTGAATGTACTTGCAGAAGTTTTTAGCCTCTGAAGACTGGCTGAAAAAGAGTTCTTCTAATTCCTTGAACACAGATCTTACAATACATGAATCTGGCATCCTAACTTTTTCATTGCCACAGCACATAGAAAAATATCTGCCTGCGACTCTCTCACCAGAAAACATTTTTGCCAAGCAGTCATGACATTGGTCAGACATTGATCCTACTTTGAGAGATGGTTTGCTGTCAAAATTTTTTGGTAGTATATGCGGTCCTTAGGTTTCTTCTTATTCTGTTGCCCTCTGGATGTATGCGTTGATATTTGGCCACAGCTTGTGTGTGTATCTCTGGATGTGTACATTGATACTTAGCACTGGCTTGTTGATGCACTTCAGGATGTGATTCCCGATATTTTTCTACATCCTTTAATGTACCTCTGGATGTGAGCATTAATACTTGATTATTACTTGCTGGTGTACTTCAGGATGTAATTCTTAATGTTTTTTCACAGCTTGTTGGTATACTTCAGGATGTGATTCCTGATATTTTTCCGCAGCTTGTTGGTGTACTTCATGATGTGATTCCTGATATATTTCTATTGCTTCTAAAAATAGGGCTATTTTTGAAGGTTTTATATTTCTAGACGTACTGGTTTAGGCTATGGCTATATATCAGTTAGTATTATAATTCTATTAAGTAGATTATATAAAGTTAATCAATCAAAAAATTTAACTATTATTTAAGTATTAACTTAATCAATTAATTAATAAAAAATAGTAAATAAAAAATAAACACTAACTACTAAACCAAATGCCATCCTCTACCAAATTGACCACCAACTCACCTTAGCAACAGTGGCCTCACCCCATTGCCCAGACCTCCACAAAGCAGGGTCCCAATAAGTGGCTCATTTTCACAAAGGGCTTAGTATAATCAACTTTCCCCCTGATTTCCTTGAAGAATCATGGAGCAAAATCACCAAATTGTATGATGATGCTGAAGCCGCTGTCATGCATGTTGCAAAACTAGAAGATTATGACCTATCTGCTAAAATCACCACCACAATATTACAATTTGGCCCAACTCCCTGATGCCCATCTTCAAGCTAAACATCATGTCATAGAATTAGTTGAGGATGTCTTCCAAGCTGATCTTGAAGAAAAAAACCAATGTTTTACCGCCTTCCACCCCCACCACACTGATGCCCCCACTCCCTGGCTCTCCACTTTTGTCCAATTCTACAAATATAGTGATATAGTCCTGATCAATATGCCTTTAGAAGAGCTTTCTGACTCCCCCTCACCCTCTGCCATGATAGATTAGTGGTATTCTGCTTCCAACATGGTTGGAGGTTTTTTTAGTACTAGATGGTCCCAACCCGAGGGGGGATTCATTGATATATGGTTGGAGGTTTTTGTTTTGCTTTTTTTGTTCCATTCATTTATTTGTTTAGTTCTTTTTCTCATTAAGTATAGGTAATTTCCGTCCCCAGGTTGGCATACCTTAATTAATATAAAATAACCACTTATATCATACCTAAAAACAATTAGCCCAAATAAATAAACCAAATAGATGGCAATCAGTGATTTTAGTTTAAAAGTGAGTTCATTTTAAGATAAGATTAGGCTGAATAAATCAATGTCACTTAGATTAACCAATTAAATTTTAATAATAATATTAATAAAATATCCACTAAATTAATTAATTAACCATTAAAAAATTAAAATAACTATCAACGTTATACTCAAAATCATTAGATAGAACTATTAAACCAACTAGATAGATGGAGGAGAGCAAGTTGAGTATATAGTTATAACTATAACCATAACTATAAAGTAACTATCTACTGAGTGATAAATCTAAATCCAAAATAATTAAAAACTTCAAAGTGCTTTCCTTTTTATTAAAAATGTAATAATTAAATTCAAGCTGGGAGGGTGGTTAGCCGAGCAGTAAAACTGCTTCCACCCTAAGTGCAGGCTTTGAGTTCAAAATATGTACTAGCTAGAAAAATTCTTGGTGTGGTATATTTGCCCCAAGGTCAACCCACCTTGAATATTTTTTTAAAATTTAAGCTGGGGTATATCACCAAAATAATCAGTGCTTTGATACCTTTAAATTTTAGTATGATACTTAGGTAAATATCTAAAGTTGAGTAAAATGTAACAAAAAATGTGATACTTATTTATGCATTAATTTTAGTAAAAGCTTTAATAGATCAAACTACAATACCTTATAGCAATCTCATTGGTGGAGCTTAGATTGTTTAATGATTTGATTTGGTAAAATATGTAGTTAAGGTTTATATAAAATTTATTTTATTTAAAAAGCTTTAATAAATAAAACTGCAACAGTACCTTATGGCAAGCTCAGCAGTGGAGCTTATATTGTGGAGATGATTTGATTGGATAAAGTTCTTAAATAAGCGTTATATAACTAATTAGGTAAAATTTGTGGTTAAGTTCTATATAACTAATATTAGTTTTGGGTGAGCAATTTGGTAAATTATTCAATATATTTTCCAATTCTCATCCACTTACCCCAAACAGATTAACTTATCAAACTTGATTATATTGCTTTTGGGAAAGGCTTTTGTAAATTATTTTATTCTCCAATTCTCAACTACTCACCCAGATTATATTGAACCTATCAGACCTGAAGGTTTCAGATGTCAGTCAGTACATCAGTATGTCAGTGAATGTGTTTTGTTAAGTAGATATAAAACTTAGCCATGAATTTTACTTAATTAGATATATAAAGCTTAACCACAAATTTTACCCAGTAAAATAATCTCCTCAATTCAAGCTCCACTGATGAGCTTACCATAAGGTATTGTTGTAGTTTAATTTTTAAAGCTTATTACTCAATTAGTTAAGTATAGCTTAACCACAAATTTTACCCAATCAAATTATCTCCACAATTCAAGCTCCATTAATGAGCTTACCATAAGGTATTGTAGTTTGATTTATAATTTTTTTTACCCAATCTACATAATAAAACATATTCACTGACTGACTGACATCTGAAACATTTGAGTCTGATAGGGTTAATCTATTTGGGTGAGTGGTGATAATTAGTAAATATTATTGAATCTGAAACTATTGAGTATAATAGGTAATCTATTTGGGCAAGTAGGTGAGAATTAGCAAATATTATCAAATAATTCACCAAATTGCCACCCAAAACAAAATAAAAATCAGTATTAGAGTTTTAGATAGATAAAGTAAAGTTAGCATAATCAGCTCACCAGCCATAAGGGCAACAGTGAAGCTGTTGGTCCATGTGGCTTGAGAGTAGCACTGGCATAGACTATAGGCTATATCAATGTGAGCTTATCATCTGATAAACTTCAAATACCATAGCAAAGCATGAGAATCTGAATGTTAGGTTTATATAATTTTAAAAAAACCTGCTTAATTTATTTTCCCTAATTAATAAAATACTTTTGGAAAGTTAATTAGAAGTTGATTTAGTAGTTTGGAAGATGTCATGTACACTATAAATTTAAACATAGAAACTTTTCTTTCTCATTGCAAACACTTTTGCAACTTATTCAATTCAAGACTCAATCTAGTTTGATAATCTCATAGAGGAGATTAGTCTGCGCCCATGTCTGGGAGCAGTTGGGCAAGCAAGCCAAGAGGAGCAGGCGGAAGGCCCGCGGCCTCTAACATTCAAAAACGCCCCAGAGAATCTGGTGGAATAGAAAAAAATCTCAAAAAACTGGTGGTCACAATTTCCCCGGAGATACTCATGTGGCAAGCACGATGCAACCAGTACATCAACACGCCACACTCCCAGCCACTTTCATCGGTGGATTTCAGAGTCCGTGTGTATCTGGACATCCAAAAAACGGCCTAATGGGAAAAATTTTGTGAAGATGTACTCAAAATTTTCCTGACCGCAGTGTACGTTGTACCTCACTATATGTCGCGCAGTTGGCTGGACCTGGGTTTCAAAAGCAAAATAGCAGCAGACAAGGCTGCAGCGGTGTGCATAGTGGTCAACCTCCCCAAAGGGCAATGGGTCATCAAAACCAAATGCACCAGATGGACAAAATCAAACCAAATTTTCCTCACATTTGACTTTATGCCTACTACAGTAAAATGTGACATTTTGGAGCAAAACCTGAAAGATGGTCTCACCATATATGGTGAAATACAATCTTTCAAAATGCAATGTTTCACGCTGATGCCACACCTGTGCACTGGCAAAGCCATTGCAGTTCTGACCCCAACTGAGGAGATCGTGAAGGACCTAACCCAGATCCTGCACTCCACCTTTATTGACATTGCAGGGCATACCACCCACCCATTCTGGGTAACCGTGGACAGCGCGCCCCCCATTTGCACCCACTGTGATGTGTTTGGCCATAAGGCGCAACGCATGCCCCATCAAGGAGGGCGTCACATTCCAAGAGCACCCCTCAGCAGCCATGGCCAGCGGAGAGGCGCACTATGAACCAACTGCAAGCACCAAGGAGGCTTTCCCATGGGGAGCACAAGGCTGCTACCTATTGGTAAAGCCCATCTCCCCGCAGGAGTGGAAGAAGGCCAAGCAGGCCCATAGGGCCGCGGCCAAGGAAGCGGTCAAGGCCATTACCACCATCCCACACTCACAACACCAGGAGGACATGGAGACCTTCGCGGTGGAAGCAACTCATTAATCCATCACCCAATCAGATTGGAAGGCCCATGCCGAGTGGGCCACTCAATCCGAGGATCCAATGGGAGATTTGATCTCACCCAATCGCTGCACCCAAGCTCCAGTTGAAACCAACTTGGGACCTATCCCAATTGAAAATTTTTTTTTTGCTATGCTTGACGGTGCACTGAACTTATCCGCACCACAAAAAATTCATCCAACGTCAGGAAAGCAAAAAGCGAAGGACAAAGCCAACGCGACTCTTTCCACAAAAATTAACAAAAACCCCAATAGTGTTGCTGCTAACACCCGCGCTGCTGTGAAAGCCTGTGGGGACCTTGAAGAGGCTGGTGGGCCTGGGGGCCCACCCCCTCACACCTAAGGTGCGATGGGGGAAACCTTCACTCTAGGGATGCTGAATATCACCGGACTCAAGGCCTCCCCGTCCCAGGCTAGGAAACTGAGTTTTTTACAACACAATTTACCCATGGATATCCTGGCCATCCAGGAGTCCCACTGTCCACGAGGTTCCAAGGAAGCTTGGAAAACAATGCTCCTCCCATCCCTATCCTATTGGTTGAAGCACTGTGGGGTGCTAATTTGGAAAAATAATTTTTTCAAATTCACATCCTCAAAAACATTCCTAAATGGCTGAGTGCTTGTCATCACCTTCTCGTGGGCTGACATTGCACACAAAATCGTCAACATTTACGCCCCAAATGGTGCACACGAGCGTTGGGAATTTTTCTCATCAGTCAAATCCCTCCCGCTACCCCCTGATTCTTTCCTAGTTGGCGACATGAACTGTTGGCTAACCTCACCAACGGACCAGTGGCCGCCCTCACCCCACGCCCCACAGGGTCACATAGAACTACGCATTCTAAAGGCCACCCTTGGGTTAATGGATGCGCTGCCATGACATGCCCCACTGCTCAAAAACATGATGCATCCCCACATCCACAATGGCCAATTAAGGTCCATGACCCGCATCAACCTTATTCTAATGCTGGCGAAATTCCAACCCCACATCTCTTACTTCAAAACAATGAAAATGGAATTCTCCGACCACCAACTGGTCTCAATAACATACCACTTACCCATCACAGTTGCAAAGGCCCCACATTGGTGCAAAATCCGCCCCCCTGAGCTCGCGTCGCCAGGGTTTTCCATGTGGGTGGAAGAGGCAATTTTAACGAAATTGTTTGTTGCACCATTTTGTGCAGACCCCATTTCCACATGGGCAACTTTCAAAGAGGACACCATCTGCCACTATTGCCATCTCTCCTCCAGATGCTCACAAGCCACATCAGCAGTTATCTCACGCACTCTGGCAGAATTGGCCCACTTGGAGTCCAACATTCCAGCCACAGGATACAGCCCTGCATGGGGCCAGAAGTGGGCGGAGGCAGCCGCCCACCTCAACGCACTTGAAAGGCAACACAAACATCGGGTTTGTGTCCAATACAGGGCCACACGCATCACTAAAGGCGACAAGTGCACTGCATACTTCTTTAAAAAGTTTTTCGCACCATGCCAGAGTGTGGCCTGCACATAGGTGCAAAGATCAGATAATTCCATTGTGGACACACTGGATGAAGTGGCAATCAAAATGCAAAATTACTCCAAGTTATACAAGCCAAACCAATTCAGCCAGCTGAAATGGCGTAATTTCTCGACTGAGCTCATATCTGCACCATTTTCTGATACCTGGAAATAATGAATTTAATTACTCCAAACGAATTATGGACAGCCATTCATGGTGCGCCAAACCAAAATTGCCCAGGCCCAGATGGCATTCCATATGAGTTCTACAAAAAATATTTCAAATATATATCCCCATTGCTGCTAGCCTCACTTAACCAAAGCCTGTTGGAAATGTGCCTCCTACCAGGAGGACATGAGGCCTTTACTGTCACACTCTTCAAGAAAGGGGATAAGCTTGACTTAGCCAACTGGCGCCCCATTTCTCTAACAAACACAGACACCAAAATTTTAACAAAAATCATGGCTAACGGTTTAGGGACTGTAGCATCTGCCACCATCTCCCCAGAACAATTTGGTTTCATCCCCAGAAGGTCAATTTGGGATAACGTGCGCTCTGTGGCTAATGTTTGTCAGTCCACAGCCTCTGGGGCACTTGTATTCTTGGACCAACAATAGGCCTATGATAGAGTAAACTGGGAATACCTTAGGGCCTGCCTCCATCAATTCCGCCTACCCCCCACTTCATAAACTGGGTGATGCTGCTCACGGAATCTGTGACAATAGCAGTGCATGGCCCAGGCTTCCTAACGGAAGTAGTCCGCCCTCAAAGGGGCCTGCGACAAGGGGACCCCCTCAGCCCACTCTTATACAACTTCAGCCTTGACCCACTACTGCGAAATGTGATGCCTAACTCACTGGGGTCCATGTGCCAGTCCAAACCCCAGTCAAGACGATGGCATTTGCAGATGATTGCGTGGTGGGGGTGTCTAATAACAAAGATGCATGCGCACTGGAAGCTCTCATCCAGGAGTATTCATGGGTAAGTAACGCTGCACTGAACGCCTCCAAAACTGAAATCATCCTCCTTGGTCGGTTTCAGAACTGCTGGGCCCCAGCAATTAGTTCCCAACCTGGCCCATCTGCTCGCCCACGTCCACGCCTTACTAACTCAACACACACCGCTACACTGGTGCTCCCCTTCGTGCCACGTCCTACCATAGGACCGGTGCGCCATCTGGGCGTGTGGATGGAGGCAGGCGGATATGCGTCAGCAGTAATGGAATGCCGTATACTGGACAACGTGACAAAGCGAATCGCCTCTCTCAGAGCCCACCCTACTACCCTCACTGGCAGGGTTGTTCTTGCCAACTCTATGCTCCTATCCAAAGTCTAGTTCGGAGCCCACGCCATCCCCTTCTCACCAAGCTTCTTCAAATCCCTGTATGCTTTGCTGCAAGGATGGCTTTGGTCAGGCCGCCCTCCACCAGTATGGCTAGAGGTCATGTTTGGCCCTCATCATCAAGGTGGCATGGGCCTGCTTGACTTCAAAGCCCATGCTGCCAAGATCCTGGGCACTTGGATCGCGGCTGTCACCGCTCCTACACTCCCATCCCAACACTGGTCCCGCGCGGCCCGCTCCAACTTCTCCTGAGCCTTGGGCCTCAACAATCCATCAAACCCCCACTCCCTGATGAATTACCTTGCATCACACACATCGGCCACAGGTCCTCACGGGACTAAAACCCACTACAAACGAATCCTACTCTCCATGCAAAGCGCAGAGTGGAGAATTTGTATTAGCGGACATACAACATGAAGAGGCCGCCCCTCTCCTCAGTTCACACAAGAGGTACAGGGGCTACCCATCCATGATGGCGTGATCCCCATTTGACCCCATGTCCTATCCAGGGTGGACTACCTGGACATGATGGACATCCCTTACTCCACTGAGACCCAAAAGACTATCTGGAAATACGCACACCATCCTCTGTTGCAGCCTCAAGTCCGCTCCCATGTGTGGCGCTGCCTGAGGCGGGTGTATCGTACAGCTGAGCGCTCTAACGCTTTACACTCATCCTGTGTCGTGTGTGGACAGTATGGAACGCTGTTCCACCGCCTGGAGAAGTGCCCCACCTCTAAAGTGATATGGCGCGAAGTCCAACGTCTGCTGGGCCAGAATCAAACGCATCCCTTCAGTCTGTCAAGAGATATGTTTGCTTCATCAATGGCCTCCCCTCCCACCCTCCCTCTTTGCTCTGGTGGTTGCAATCGCCATGTGGACTATCCACACGATTGTCTTGGATGCCATCGCTGGCTCCATCCCCACCCTCCCAGAAGCTGTCCACAGATTCCAGTCTCATTTGGTGGACCACTTTCAAGCGTGGATGTTTGGATATCTCCCACCACGTCGCTGACAGCTGGTCTCCTCCTGGTTCCCAGTCTGGTTCATCAAATCAGACCCCTTCCTCCACACGTGCTCAATAGTGGCTACGGCCCCTTCACACGTTCCCTCCCCTCCCCATAAGTGGCGTTCCCGCTGGCAACAAGAGATAGCATCGCTTTTCTGGGGTGCCTCCCCTGGTACTAAGTTTATCTTTCCTGAGTCATATTCGGAAGTGTTCGTCCCATGGTCAGCCTTCCCCGCAATAAATTTAAAATTTATAAATTTAAACATAGAGAGATGTTTTGGGTAGTAGTTTGTGTTATTTGATTGATTTGGTAGGTTTATTTAGTTTGGCGAGTGGTTGAAAGCTTTTTGGTCAAATCAATAGGTTATAGTTTAGCTTTTCTTTCTTGTAACAACCACTTTAGTTACTACAATTTGATTCAAATAGCAAATTTGGATAATCACACACAGGAAAGATGGGTGACTATATCAATAAAAATAATACAACATGGGCGAGCATCGTGGTGAGTGGTGCACTTAATGGTGCAACTAAGGGCAAGAAACGCCCTGGAGGGGGACCAGGAACCCAATCCATAAAGAAATCGCAAACTCAGACATTGTCTGGGTTTATGGTATTTACTGTAAAGCATGCGCAATATATGTACATTCAATTCAATCAACCCTTGTCAAAGGTGGAGCACTGGATCAGACTCTTCCTTGGGGATAAGTCACTGACCCTGTAAGAGAAAACATGTGAGGCACAGCCCTCACTTTTCCCTCACGCGGTATATGTAGCCACCAACAACATGGGCTGCGGCTGGATCAATATTGGTTTCAAAACAGCTGATGAAGCTGATGCTGCAGCAAAAATCTGTGTGGAAATTGCCCT
>JAKSZP010006099.1:0-26723 GCA_022478985.1 Massospora cicadina | reverse complement strand
AATTTCTGGTTCTTATGGCAATTTGCGAGGCATAAACTTCAACAACTCAAAGGAAACTGCCAATGTCCCTATCATTGGTCTTAGCCACTGTAATCTGACTGGAGTACGTTTCCTCCACATATTCCATGTCTATGTTCTTATCAAGTGCAACTATTGTGACATGGTCAATCCATAGGGCTTGACTTTCCAATTTTCAAAGACCACAACCACACTACCAGGGTAACTACATGTAAAAATTTATAAGGTTTCTTGATTATTCTCGCTGATAACCCATAGATTAATTAACTACACAGGTTTAGTGTTGTGCAATTCTCCACGTTGTTTGATAGTAATATGTATTTGTTTGATAACAGTATTGAGACTATTATCCATAGTTGAATAAAGTACTAGTATTGGGTAACGCTTGATCAGTATGTACCCTTGAAATACATATGGTGTACTCAATAGGGATTTGTTCCCTTATACCGCCTAATTTGATCAACGCTCAGAGCCTCATTTATGTTTTCTCTCTGGTGACACACAGTCAGCAGCAATCCCCAATTCAGTTCAACTTCTCTTCTCTGGATCCACGCTCAGATCCTTACTCTTTTTCCTAAAGAGTCTCTCAATTAAAGCACACATCAATTATTTCCTTGAGAAAAAAAATAGAACTCAAAATGGATTCTGGTAAAGGATAGCTTGTAAAAAGTATCTTCTGGTAAAAAGTTATATTTATCAAGTGAAATTTTAGTGGAATTTATAATGGGAAATCGGCGCCCAACCCTCAGTTAGTAACTCATCAATGAAACGGCAGCCATTCCCATTGAATTACCATCATCGTCTCATCATCAATAATCTTCCCCATCCTGATTAGGATTCCATAATTGGACATCCTTGAGACCTAAAATGAAAAGAGTCAGAAAACGTGTCCCTAACATTTTCCTCTTGATCCCAGTAAACAACCATATGTGGCAAGCGACCTGCTTAAGTAATGGGACTTGTTACCCATTAAGGCAGGTTGTGAACAAAACTGATTAACTCATTAGTTGTAGGCGGCATGACTTACCTCACAACTTGATCCTTAAGTTCCCAATCAGTTGGTGATGAAACCCAAACAATCCCAATTGGTACACCTGATAGTCAATCAACTATCTGATGCTCCTATTTTTTCAGCAACTCTGGAGATAGGATCTTATGCATTCACCCAGATTGATCCTCAACAGATCAGACTAAAGCGAATAACATAAAATCCACCAAACATTGTTACCCTGAAATCAAGTTTAACTAATATTAATTCACTTCGCTATAGGGAATTATCCCCTAACAACTCCTAGTAATCTAGTTAGCTGGGAATATGGGCAAAAATCTCAACACATCCCCCTCTTTCCTAGATTTCCATTTTAGAAAAGGATTGGGACAGGAGAACACCGCTTTGGACACTCAGTCAAATACTTCTTTTGTTCAAGTGGAGTACGGTCAATCAGTACTCAACGCTGCTTGAGATGACCTTCAGCATGTGGCTCTCTTACTCTTCCTCCTCACTACCACCTACTCAGAGTGCAGTTCCTATGACCTTCTGTCATTCCAGGCTGATCAATTTTACTCATGATGATATTAATCCTGGGATTCAGTTTTCACCCTGTCAGGGCATATGAACTGCTGCCATATTCAGGATTCTTGGTCTGTCATCCTCAATTTCATGATTTTCTCCACATCCTTGACAGGATATTCTTGCCATTGATGTTCATTTTGTGGCAAAATTAAGAATACTCATCTATATTCGCATTCTCTTTACTTAAAATAACCTCATGGCTCATATCATTCTTAGTTTTTTCTGGAGAGCTAATCCCATTAATTTTGAGATTAATTTTTCCAAAATTTGAGCTTAATTGATTTCAGAGTGCATAATGTCAACTAACATATAAGTCCGACATCCTCTCTCCCATCCAGCTCTTATGTTGAATTTGGAGTCTCAGTACCAACAACTGCTTATTATCATGTTTGATAAAGACCTTTAGCTCTTCCAGCTGATGAGTCGATCTGCACACTGGAACCTCTTCTATTGTCCTTTCAGGACTCATACTCCCAGTCAAGTACCTGTTACCTGTCCTTCCATGAATTTTACTAGAAACAGTATTCAAATACAATGAAACTAGGTTAGTGATTGTCTTCAATGACTCATGACCAATCCTTCCTCTATCATTGATTCCCAAGTTAGATTTTAAAACTCTCCTAGATTCAGCTTCATTAGCAGATTTTCCTACCATCATCATTGAACCACCTGAAGCAATGCCCTCCATTCTTGATTGTTCATTCCTTGCCAAATTAGACTTTCTTCAAGAGTTCCTTTTCTGAATCAACAATTATTTCAAGCTAGCTGTTTTTTTCACCAAACTAGCCATTGGAAACAGCGAACATTTAGAACTCCCCTATGCAGAATTAAGGGCCCATGTAACTGAAGCTTTGTCCATAGCTCTGAACTCTTTGATCTCAAAAACATCCTAGATAGAGACGTTGCAGCCTATGCTCTTCACTTTGCCAGCCAAGTTCATCAAAGTTGGGCCACGAAGCTTCCAGCCTCTCCTGGCTTTCATTGCTCATTCTGATTTCACTTTTAAGAAGCTTGTAGTCATCATCTGCAGGATGCCATTCACTCCCTGCATGACTATCTCATTTCTGGCACATCCCATCAGTATCTTCCACTGATGGCTTTATTAGGGAGCATGATCCAGAAACCCCCGCCTAGTATCCCTTGCTTGATGCCAGCCCATATATCCAATGTTCTTGACAAAGCCTGATGGCAAGCACTTAAGACCAATCTTCTGGCTCCAATGCCATATTGGGATTACTCAGGGTTATTTTCCAACTGCCTCTTCTTGTTCTGTAGCTTTCCTCCCCCGCTCTGGGGTATCACATTTGGCATGTTCTGACATTTCTCATTTCTCATACCCTAGTCGCTTTCTTGCAGGGATCAGCATTAACTCAACAGACTTGGTTTTTAGTAGGTCTATTCCTTGCTAGTGTCCAATATCAAATAGATTTTAATGGGTTTTTTTACTCCTACTACAATCCATCCTCTCTCTCCCAAGAGGTGACATAGGCGGAATCAATCCTGAGTAAAGTTAGCCAATTAGAAAAAAAATTGTAAAAATTTATCTTTTTTAATCATTCTATGCGGTTTTATTTTTTTCAATATTTTTATTTTTTCTTCTTTTTTATGGGACTTGACCTTTTTCCAGTTCAGTAGTCCATCTATTATTCTATTCCCTAAACTAGCTCTTAGGTATACTTAGACCTACAAGTTTTCTATGGTTTAAAGCTCTTACTTTTTAAGACTTAACCATTTTTTATCAGTGGTCCTTTTTTGGACATAACCAAATCATTAGGACATAACCAACTTAATGGTTCAGCAGTCTTCAGGAACTCTTTTTTCATTATTTTTTTCATTGATCCATTACTTAAATACTTAGCATGAACTCAATTTACTATTCTTCCATCCAAGAGGTTCTTAATGGAGTAGGCTTCTGTTGCAATCTTGGAAATAATCTCAAACGGACCTGACCACAATGCATACAACTTGTTTCTTCTCCCAAAACCATGCATATTGCAATAGGAAACTATTTCGCCTATTCAATATTCTGATAAGGCTGGTCATTTCTTATCATTCATTCTTTTATCTCAAATCCTTTTCAAAAAAGTCAGATTGAATGCCTGTGATTGCATTTTGATCAGGATATTCATCAATCAGTTCAGGTACTGCTCAGCACTCACCCTAGATTTTTGTTCTACCATTGAATATAAAATTGATGGCAACTCGGCCTTCCTTCTGTATAGTAACATGAAAGGCGTTTTTCCCATCACCATATGATGTTTTATATTGTATGTGAAAGTCACTGAACTAAGGTACATTCCCCACATGGAAGTTCCTCCTGCAACTAGCTTCCTCAGCATTGCAGCCAGCATCCCATTGACTCATTCTACTAATCCATTCATCTCTGGCTGGTAGGGTACAGACATGACTCCTTGGATCCCCAAAATTTCATTTTATCATAAGATCACATGAGACGTAAAATTCATTCCATTATCACTCAGCAGGACCTTTGGGCATCCATGTCAGTATACCACTTGATATAGGATAAACTTTGCAGTGCTTGTAGTGTACTTTCACCAGGGCCTTTGTCTCAACCCATCTCATCAGATGATCAATCACCACTATGATGTACTTGACTCACCCTGTGCTCATCAGCAGTGGTCCCATCTTGTCAATGGACATAATATGCCAAGCAAATCCATGGCAGACCAGTCAGTAACAAGTCATATTCTTAATTGGCTTGTGCAACTGGCCTTCCACACGGCAAGCGAGATAGTCTGTGACATCATAGTTGATGAACTCCAGTAATACTGGCAATTATGATTGATCATTTTTATCAGGCCTCTATACTAGGCAACCTTATGAGCAGCTTGAACGATACCCACTCATTCTGATGACTTTGGAAATGGTAATCACTTCCCATTGATCATCTTGAAAACTTGTCTATCCATGGTCTCAGTGTTTTCCATCACTTTTCAAAGTGCACTTGTATTTATCAGGGATCATTCCTGATTTCTCCGTTGACCATTCTCTGGAATAGCTCATTTGCCTGCTGGTATACCACCTGGACCATTGGTAACCATGATAAGCCATTCACATTCTGATGGGAAGCCCCAGCTTGGTGGACTATCTCATAATTTTAAGCCTGTAGCTTTAGTGACCCATTGGGCCAGTCATCCTTCTAGTTCTCATAAATTGTGCAGCCAACGCAACGAGGAGTGGTCTGTCACCACTTTGAAGTGTTTCCATGGATGTAAACCTGAAACTGTTTACAGGCGTAAATGACTGCAAAGCATTCACACTCAGTTACAGTGTAATTCCTCTCAGCAGCTAAAAGTGTCCAGCTCACATATGCCACCAGATGTTCATCCCCAATTTCATCTACTTGGCTCAATACAGCACCAATCACCATCACAAAGCATTGGTTTGCATTATAAATTTTGATCAAAATATGGATTATCTATCAGAGAATCTAATTAGTACTGGTGTAACTCATCAAAGGATTTCTGGGCTTCTTCATTCCAAACGAATCCTTTCTTTGGATCCTTCAACAAATTGAAGATGGGATCAGCAATTCTGGAAAAATACTGAATAAATCTTCTAATAGATTGTACTCTCAGCAACCCATGCCAGCAATCACATCTCTTTGTAGGTCCAAAAATCATGGACCAGTAAAATTGATACTTAATATTTTATATTTTTTATCTATTTTTGTATTCTTCTTTTGCAATGGGACTTTTAATCTATAATTAGGTTCAGAGGTTCTTGTTTTTCCCTTCATCCAAACTGTTTCTTAGGTATACTCTGACCTGCCAGTTATCATGGTTCAAAGTCTTAGTCTCTTAAGATTTAATCATATATTTGGTTCAGTGGTACTCTTTTGGGACTTAACCAAAATCTTAGGACATGACCATTTTAATGGTTCAGTGGTCCTCTGGGAACATTGCAATTATTTTCTCTTAGGTCCAATGCTTCTAATTTTTTTAGTATTGACCTTCTTCACTTTATGACCAGCAGCACGGTTTCTTCACGTATAGGCAACACTTGCTGACTTTAGCATTACTCATAAATGTATTTATTCATTAGGCCTTCAATCCCAACTTGTCATTCGTCCAACAGGTTCTAATTTCACTTCATATTTTGGCAACTGATGCTTGAGTCTTTATATCCCATTAAATTTGAACTTCTCATTAGTCAACAATTCCATTTGATTGTGCTGATTGTTTTTCTCTTAAAAAAATTTTTGTCATTCTTTGCCATCTAAAACACTGGAAATTAATCCACTAGTGGATTTAGAAATGTTCCCTTAATCACACAGATTGATCTAGCCTCATTAGCTTCATCCAATTTTATCTTGAATTGATGATTCTCGTCTCTAGCAATTTCTGCCTCATTGATTAAATATTATTAGGTCAAAAGATTCTCTCCACTCTCTTTGATCAATAACTTCCTTTTTGACCTCGTACTCTTCATTAATAATGTAGTCCAATTCTCTGAATTGATTGCTCTTCATATCACCTCATCTAATGTCTCATCTAGTGTCTCATCTAACACCTTGCTCCTCAGTACTATTTAAAGTGTTCCCAATTTCAACCAGAGTTGGCCCTGCTGATCCTTGGGACTATTATAAGCAGACCCAATTTCAACCTGAGTTGGCCCTGCTGTTCATCTTCATCTTAGATAGATGTTAGGTGGAAAAGGTTTTCTTGAAGCATTAGACAGTTCCATATCTAGGCTGCAAGTCCTTTTCCCAAATCTTGAGTATCTTCTTCAATCTGTTTTACTAGTAGCTCCACATCTGAGCTGAGTGAACGCAATTGAATGTGATCCACTTCACGTTCAGTCTTCAATGATGTTACTTTCCCTTTTAACTTATTACCAAAATTGGAATCATCTTGATATGACATTGTCTCTTAGTATCTTAATCAACTACTACTCTGTAGTGAGCACCAATTGTTAAAATTTATAGGTTTTTATGGATTCTTCTCAACTGATAACCCTTAAATTAATTAACTTCACATGTTTGGTGTTGTGCAATCCACCATGTTGTCTGATAGTAATAAGTATTTATTTGATAATAGTATAGAGACTAAATTTATGGTTAAATAAATTACTAGTATTGGGCTCAATGCTTGACCAGTATTTCCTCTCAAAATACTTAGGATGTGTCATGGTCAAATGACATCATAGTGAGGACCAACCCCAAGGATAGGGCTGGGCGCCAGGAGGCCCAGAAGGTGAAGCTGCATGACCTCCCTGACCTCAGGCATACACTAGACCAATGCTGGGTACAGGCTAAATATGCCCAAGTTGGTACTAGTGAGGTGCTAAATGCCCATCCCCTTATGTCGACCCAGGCATTAAAATGGACTGTTTACAAAATTAATGCTGACGGTTCCATTCAGTTAGTTGAGTAACGGGGGTTCAAAGCCCATTCTACATATGAAACAACGTGTTCAGTTCAGATCCAACTTCAATTGATTACTCAAGTGAAGTCAGTTTCAGTGTTTCTGACCAATTCAGATGGTATCCTTTGCCTATTGATGGGTTAGTGCCTGGTCCCACTTCAGCAAACCTCAAATTTCTCTGACGTAGGTTAATTCTGTTTCCCATAACCAACACTTCTTGTTGGTCAAATTTCCAATAAAATTTCCCTGTTTAACCATTTTATTAACTGATATTTCAAATGATCCTGTGCATGGACCCCTTAGAGGAGGTCATGTGCTACCTTAACCATTCCATTTTAACTACAATGAGTTTATCCCCTTGTGCACTATTGGTTCACCCAAGTACCCTCCAACCTGGGACAGTTACCCCTTTTTCCCTTGTGCACCGCATCGCTTTTGGGTGGTTATTTATTGTCCTCCTCAGCTTTAGTTATTATTGCTCCAGCACCCTCTGCTGGGCTCTAGTAGCTTTGGTTCTAACGGCTAGTTTCCTTGCGTTGGCTCTGTGCACCAAGCACCACCACGCTGGAAACAGGAGAGTTATAGACACTCTCCTTACAGGATATTCTTAATAGGGATTCATTCCCTGATACCGCCTAAGTCAATCCACTCTCAGATCCCCATTTATGGTTTCTCTCTGATGACACACAGTCAGAAGCAATCCCCAATTCAGTTTAGCTTCTCTTCTATGGATCCACACTCAGATCCTTAATCTTTATCCTAAAGAGTCTCCAATTAAAGCATACAGCAATAATTTCAAAAGATAAAATAGAATTAATAATGAATTCTGCTAAAAGTATGTTTTACTAAGTGAATTCTCAGGGGAATTTATTGAGGCAATTTGGCGCCCAACCCTTGGTTGGCACCTCAGTGATGAAACGGCATCTGCTGCCATTGAATTACCCTTTATTATCTCATCAGCGATGGTCTTCCCCATCCTGGTTAGGATTCAGTTTTTGGATTTCTCAAGACCTAAAATGGAAAGAGTCATAAAACGTGTCCCTAACATTTTCTACTCAATCACAGCAAACCAACCATATTTGACAAGTGACCTGCTTAGGTAATGGGACTTGTTACCCATTAAGGCAGATTGCAAACCAACTGATTGATTTTTAGTTAAAGGCGTCATCACTTGCCTCAATACTTGCTCTTTAAATTCTCAATTAGTCAGTGATGAAACCCATCTGATCCCAATCAGTACACCTGATGATTAATCATCAATCAACCATCAGATGCCCTCTTTTTTGGCAACTCTGCCATATGAGATCTTAAGCATTCACCCGTAATGATCCCTGATGGATCCAACCCAGGTGAATTACCTATAATCCCACAAACATTGTTACCCCAAAATTAAGGTCAACTAATATCCAATTCACTTCGCTATAGTGAATTATCCCCTAGAGACCCCTGGCAATCTAGTCAGCTAGGAATATGGGCAAAAATACCAATACTTGCCTTTTGTGAAAAGCCTTAAGATAATAAATTCCAGCACTCTTCAATTTTTTTCCTTCTTTGCCAACTATGTTTTTAATCCTTCTTTTTATGAAGCCAAATTGTGGGTTCAAGGTGGGAGTTCTGGTGGACTTTTTAAAATCATAATTAAAGTACACCAGGAGTTATCTACTAATATAAATTATCCAATTAACACCTATAAGGAGAATGTGTATAGGAAGAGAAGAGAAGGGTAGGTCCTAAATTATAAGACTGGAGACCTCACAATTGCTAGACGCCAGAGACATATATATAAAGAAGGCATGAAAGAAGCTAGTGCCTAATAGGATAGGATCCTACCAAATTATTAGGAAGTTTGGTCATGTATACTACCAGTTGGATCTTACTCCATAAATTAAATTTTCGTTACATTCAATGAAGTAGGTGGGCCCTGACTGAGGGCCCCTCCTAAAGCATTTGATTTTCACATTTAGAGGAGGCACCAGAATGGGAAGTGAAAGAGATTGTGAACTCCTGTTAATTGAAGAGAAGGCTTATATACTTTTTATTTTGGAAATGGTTGATAGTGCTGAGAACAGCTGTGTTCCAGCCCACACATGTACCCATTTGCAGGACCAAATAAAAATTTTCTGCAAGCGCTTTCCTGACGCTGCAGGCCTTTTCAACCCCTATAAATGCTGCCATGAAGCTATCTACAGCTCACAAAAACTTCTCTTTCTAACTCCCTAAAAGGATGTTCCTTAAAATTCATAGTTTAATTTCATGAATCATGACATCATTTCTAGTGTGGACCACAAGAACAAGGTGGAGGTTAAAAAGCTAAAGATAATAAATCAATTGCATTTTTGATCTCAAACACACCTTGAAACAACGCTAGTAAGGGCCAAGCATGACCAGATTGGAACCAAGGAGCCAGCTAATGGTTATATAGATAAACATTAACAGCTTTAAAAGTAATCACTATAATTTCATCTAAAACAGGTCATTATTGTCATGTTCACATGACTATATTGAAGGGGTCAATTGCCAGGACAAGGCTGGGCGCCAAGAGTCCAAAAAAGAAACTTCAGGACCTTCTTGACTTGAGGCACACATTAGAGCAACGCTGGGTACAGGCCAGGTATGCCCAGGTTGGTTCAGAGGAAGTGCAACCTGCCCAGCCATGTATAACGGCTGTAGCGTTAAAATGGACGTGCTATCACCTAAACTACAATGGTTCAATTTGATTATTTGGTGAGCGGGGGTTTAAAACCCATTCAATTTATGAAATTTCATACTCAGTAAAGCTCAAATTCAATTTATAACTCAATTTTGGTCAATTCAAAGTACATTGACCAGTTAGATGGAAACATGTGCTTATTGGTTCACCAGGGCTTAGTACCACTTTCTCTTATTGATGATTTCCTTGAGTTGGCTTAAATATGTTTGATTGAGACCGACCTTTTTTGTTGGTCATCTCCCTCCAATAAATTCAACGTTAGTTTTACATTTTCCTTATGTTGACTTGGGCAAACTTGTGTGCGGACCTCTTTGAGGAGGTCTCACGTCATGTTAGCTGATTTATTTGCTTTAAAATTACAACAGCATCAGGTACACCGCTAGGACGCCCAGGTTCCCTCTAGACAGAGGCACCTGTGCACTCTAACCCTGTTCATAGCTTGGTTATGAACGCCCCTTTGGGATACAGTTAAGTCTTGCTGTTTGTTCGATCTCTATTAATGTTTAAAGTGTTAACCACCCTTGCCTTATATCACTTTAGCTCAAGAATCCTCTTCTGGGTTATCCTTCATTTATATACTGATGACTTAGTTCCCTTGCGTTGGGCCTGTGCACCATGCACCAACACGCTGGTAATTGGAGAGTTATAGATAATTTCCTAACAATTATGCTTAGTTTAAAATGAGGATATAATAAGCATACCAGTTTCAATATTTCCAATTTTGGCAATACACATTCAATTAAATGTTTGAGCTAAAGCCTACTTGAGCTACTGAACTACCATAAATTATAGTTTAGTTTCATTGGTACTTTGCCTTAATACTGAGATTAAATATTTGTGGCTCAACCCCAATTATATCAAGTTTTTCTCCAAACCAACATCTCTGTTAGTCTACTTCAAATTATAAAAATCTATTAAAACTTTTTATATCATGAGTTTATGGTTTGTACTAGCTAAAGACCTTCTTGAGGAGGTATACAACAATTTATGTTGTTATATATTGTCAAAATTAAATGATGTTTTTCTTGCATTTTATTGAGTCTGGAACGCTATAGTTTGGGGCTCCACAAGGTCTAGACCATGATTATCAACTGGTGATGTGCTCCTCTTTTTAGTTAGATTAGTCATCGCCTTCCTGTGTAACTTGGTGTTATTTGCAATCTTATTTAGATTTCACCTATGCCATAAATGTGTGGGAACCATCTGTAAGGTCTTGCTTATATTATGTTTAGTAATTTCCCTATTGATCTGGGTATGGATCCTGCATTATATCTCAGGTAATTTGAATTTTAAACACTCTCTTAACAATTAAGTGCAAGTTAGGTTCCAAGGGTGGTAACTTCTGGGAACCATAGTTGAAACAGATTTGTACCTTCTGTTTCACTGGGAGTGACAAAATTATGGAGCTACTAGCTACAAAATTTGAGTTTACTAAGTTTGTTTTTGTTTTCATATTTATCTATATATTGGATGGGGGTCCCAATGTTGCTAAACTTGAGGACTCAGCATCAATATGTCAGACAATTACAAGTCTAATGTAAAAATAAGAGTGGTTCTGAGGTAATTAGCAAAAACATTGGCTAAAAGACCCTGGTCAATTCCCGGTGGAACCCCTCAAATTGGGGGTAACACTTTTATTAATACTTGTGAAAATAGCATGAGTTTGGGCAGTCAGATTGCACTGAATCATCAGCAGAATCAGGGAAGCTATCCTGAGGTCCCTCACCATCTTGCTGCTAATTTAGCACAACCTACGCCGCAGAGAATGGCCTCTTTTATAGAGTTGGAGGGGGTACAGCAAGGTGCAAATATTTTCCCTTTCAAATATTAGGTAAAATATTTAAAACCTTTACCTCACAGATTTATCCTACCTGCTATTGCCCTCCATTGTCCATTCTGTCAAAGCGAGGCAAGTCTCTAGAGCTCCAATAGGTCAAATCCCAATATTCCCTTGTTTTGGACGTTACTAAGTTAATTTAAACTTTGAGCCTTGACATTTCTAAATACTAAGCATTGACTTAATGATAGGGTTCACTTCTTGACCCTCTTACCTCAATTAATAAAAAACCTCATAAAAACCAACCTTTTAGTATAAAATTATATGTATTAATATTTTACCTAGTGTGTCAGACATTTTCTCCTATGCTTCAGAATAAGAATGTTGTGGGTAAAACTCAGCCAAATAGAGGCAATGTCAGACATTTCTAAGTCTGGGATACTAAAGAGATCAATATTAATAACAAATATCTCAGTCAAAAGACCTTAGACAATTCTTGGCAGAACCCTGAAAATTGGGGCAACACTTTTACAAATACTAATCAGGCTAATAGCACCAAGTCAGGAAATCAGATTCCTCCGACCTTGCGGCCTATTATGGGGCACCCATCAAGGGTTCGCCCCAAGCTACATCTAGTCCCCTTTAAGCACCTACATGAGGACAACCCCCTTTTATAGGTGTGGCAGGGATCCCCCAAGGTGCAATATTTTTAGCAAAAGGGGATTGGCTAAAATATTAAGTTGTTATCCCACAGGTACAGCTTTCCCCAAAGTAATCCCTCATTTGCTGTCCATCCTAAAGAAAGCAAGTTTTCAGAGCTTCAATAGGCTAGAAGCACATATTACTAAATTTGGAAATTCTCAAGCCATACGAACGTCAAGCCTTGACGTTTTAAATACCTTTTTTGATTTATTAAGAAGGGATCCTCTCTTTTACCCCCATGCATCTCATAATATAAATTCCATAAAAAAAACTATTGTATTTACTTATTTTCTTTATTTTCATATAACTGATGATAAACGCTCCTCACCTATATTGTTGGATTTGAGGCTACCAGCACCAGTGAGCCTTTTTCCTTGCCTTCAAATCCAACAAGTGGTGCTCACTACAGGGTGATCTGTACACCACAAAACGTTACAATAATGGAGGCTGCTGGGGGTGGTAACCCTTCTAGCCTTTCTACTGATATCAACCTTAGGTTAGCACTTATGGAACAACAGTCTTCCAGTGCTTTGTCTCGCCTTAAATGGCTCAAGCAACACCCATTTCAACAGCCAGTTATACAAAAACCCCTCTGCGAGATAAGTTCACATCTGGTGAGGGCATTATTGCCTCCTTCCTTTATGTTTATGAATCTGCGTTGAAAGGAGCAACTGACCAACCAAAAATCCAGTACATTCTTCCCTGTTTAAACCGTTTAGCTCAAGATATAATGGTCCCAATATGGTTAACCTCATCATTTGGCCGGAGTTTAAGCAAGAGCTTCTTGATGAGTTTGGCTCCAAACAGAGTTTGCAACGTCAAAAACAGGCCTTTATGTACCTTAGTTTACAAGAGAGAGAATCGATCACCTCTTTTGTTGGGCGCTTCTATAATAAAGCTCATCCTCTGTTGCTTGCCCAAATGCTCCCTCTCAATGATGCAATTGCAGCTATCTTGGCTGGCTTAGCACATCATCTCTCCTTGGTGATGCATCATCTTCCATAAAGTGCACTTTTGCAACTATACGAGATATCAAGGAGGCTTTTTAGTGATTGCAGATATCTATGAGCTTGCCCCTACCCAAGGATGTTTGATTCATGCATCTATGCCAACTAATTTAGCTTCTACTACAGCTGTTACCATTTGTAAACCTGATCTTGTAAGTTGCCAGAACAAACTGTTATTCCTTCCTATAACGATAAGCAGATGGTAATGGCTGTGGAGGGAAGTGCTTCCCTTCATCTTCAGTTCAAAATACTCAGTTGGTGAAAGCAGTCAACCCTTTGCCTTGTCTATCTTCTTCTTCAGAGCAGCCTTATCAAGTGGTTTCAAAGCCTGCTCTTCAGCCTAAACCCCTTTCTTGGGTCCCAATCACTCCACCTAACAATGGGTTAAATGACCAGGTCACAAAGGCTAAATCGCCTGTTTCATAAAAGCACCCAGCCACTGAACAACCAAAAGAGTTAATGATAAAGTATCTAACTCTCATTTAGATAAATCTATTCTGAAGCCTATCTACTTGAGGCAGCACCGACCCCCTGCTTTGAAGGATGAAACTCAAGCTGTGGCAGTTCCAACGCCTCCCCCAAAAGCTAATAAGGTGGAGGAACAACCACAGGATTTATCATCCCATAAGGGAAGGCCTGAACCTACCCCACCTCCTATGGGCTCCCTAACCTGCATTGATAATCCCTCTGATGACGAGTATGAAGGGGGTGATGAAGATGTTCTTCATCACGTTTTAGGAGCCCCAGGTGAAGTGGAGGTACCTTATCATCTGAACCCAAAGAGAGAAAATTGGGCTAAGGTCTTCCGTCACACTTATCTTCAGCAAGTGATAAAGGCCTTGAGATTATTGACACTGCTAGTGATGCGGACCAGTTATTGCCACGTTTCTCCAATCTACCCTGAGTGTACTTACCCTGAAGACTATACTGGAAAAATACCCTGAAACTGCAAAACGCCTTGCCTCCACTTTCCATCTAAAAGAGGTCCTCGCTCTTCCCCCTCCTTAGGTGGTACTTTAACTAAAGTGGAGGTCTTTGTTAATGGAGTGCAAGTTAAAACTATCCTTGACACTGGGTCCCCGGTGAACGTTGTGTCAGCAAAGCTCATGAAGAAAATTAAGCTGGCCCCTGACCTTGACTACACTCAAGAGTTCAGAACGGCGGGACTAAACAACACATGCTCCATTGGAGCCTACTCTTCTCTGCCCATACTGTTTGGGCAGTTTTTCTTGTCAGCTCTAATAGTGGCTTTGACTATTAATACCTATGATTTACTCATTGGAACCCAATTTATGATTGAATATGAAGGTGTTATTAATTTAAAGCAGGGCTATCTTTGCCTGCTTAACTATGAGGCTCCTCTGATTCCATCTAATGATGAGCTCAATAAAAAAATTTATATTTGTACAGTTGAGTATCCCTCCTCCTCTTTATCCCTGCATCACACCATAGCAGGACGGCATACTAAACTGTTGCCTCCCTCAGTGGATGCCCGGGATGTTATCCCTTTCTATGCTTCTGAAGAGGTGATCATTAAGGCTGTGGAACAAAGGTTACTTGACACGAAAATTACCATGCAAATCCCCCACAACTGCCTAGTGCACCTCATCAGCATCGATGTATTTAGTCCTTATGAGCCCAGAATTTTCCCAGGTGTGTTCAATCCGCTATCATCAGCCTATCAACCTTTTTTCTGGAAAATTTCACCAAGAAGGATATGGTGATAAAAAAGCATCAGGAGATTGTAAGAGGCCTGCTGATACCCGTTGAGGACAACAAGCAAGTCCACTGTACTGGGTCTATGGCAGATATGGGTTTACCTGCCAACCACTCCATATGTACCTTATCTTCTGTTCAAATCTCCAATGAACTAACCCCAGCTGAGTTGAATAAAATCTACTCCTTACTTGAGACTTACAGCGACATTTTTTCCAGATCTGACAATGACTATGGGCATATGAAGGGGTGGATGCATACAATTGACGTTGGTGATGCTAAACCTGTTTGCTCTAAGCCCTATTGCAAATCAAAAGTTAAAAAGCTACAAATATGGAAAGAGCTCAATCAGCTGCTGGATGCTAGATTGCTGGTGCCATCACAAAGCCCTTTGGTCCTCCCCTTTTTTATTAATAGTGAAGAAAAATGGAGGTCATCAGGTAGTGATGGACTACCACAAAATTAAACATCCTCACCAAGAAGGATAGTTACCCTATCCCTTGTGTTGATGACGCTCTGACCCAACCCACTGGGTCAAAATATTTTTCCGGCATGGACCTGGCTAGCGGTTATTGGCAAATGGACCTTTCTCCATGAGACCAGGAGAAATGTTCTCTTATTTGCAGTGAGGGTCTCTTTCAACCTACCTGAATACCTCAAGGGCTGTGAAACGCACCCACAACGTTCCAGCGAGAAATAGATACATCATGCAGAATCTAAAATTAAGCTGCGTCATCATCTACCTCGATGATACTACAGCCTTCTTTAAGACTTTCAATGAACACCTTGCACATCTAAAGGAGGTGTTTCAACGCTTGCGGGCTTCTAATATCAAATTAAAGCCCTCTAAATTCACATTTTTCAGAGGAAGCTGTATTTCCTTGGGCACGCTATCTCCCAAGATGGGATACAACCACTTCAAGATAAAGTCAAAGCAATATCCAAGATGCCTGCGCCCAAAACCTTTGTGACATCCAGATATTCATGGGTATGATGGGGTGTTACCATCAAACTATGCCAAAAAACATGCATCTCGGTGAGCCTCTCATACAGCTCTTAACTAAGAATACCCCTTTCTATTGGGGTGCTTAACAAAAAGCCGCCTTTGAGACCATGAAGGCGCTGTTACAAAAGCAACAAATACTCCGCCACCCTGACTACAGCAAACCTTTTATTTTGTTCAAAGATGCCTCTGAATACGCTGTTGGAGATATATTAGCTCAGTTGGATGAGCATGGGGTTGATCATCCCATGTCTTACTTTAGTAAAATTCTTTCTAAAGCTAAGTGTAACTATAGCGCCACGGAAAAGGAGTGCTTGGATGTACTGCTCGCTGTCAAACTCTACCGCCCATTCCTATATGGGGCTTCCTTCAAAGTAATCATAGACCACGCCTCATTGAAGTGGTTGCAGATTGTGAAAGATCCCATGGGGCGGTTGGCTCTTTTAGCTCTTTAGCTCTGTCATTATGAATTGACCATTGAGCACTGAGCTGGGACGCGCCATATGAACATTAATGGGCTGATGCAGCTGCCTGTCCTTCATCTTGACAATAGCGATGCTGAGCGGTTGCATGACCTCCTAATGACTCCTGACGCATGGGCTGATGAAGATGAACCAGTTTAGAAGATGCTCACTTGGCACTCCCGCAACACAAAGGTAGAGAATGGGAAATTGTATAAGAAAGTAGGAGCAAGAGGTTGCCCTATCTCCGGCCATCAGAGCGAGTCCCTGTCATTTTAGAGTCTCACACTATCATGGGGCATGGCGGATTATGTAAAAAACTTAAGAGTGGATAAAATAGAGGTACTATTGGGAGGGCATCATGGAAACCATAAATGAAGTCTTGGATGCCTGCCTGACCTGTAAAAAACAATTAAGCTTTAAGACCCAATACCAGTATCAACCTATGACGTCCCACCAACCCTTCCAACCATAAGTTTGGACGTGGTAGGTACTCTCCATTAAACTACAGGTGGAAACCGCTATATCTTGGTTGGTATTATTCATTTCACAAAATGGGTTAAAGCTGTTGCTCTTCCCACTCAGACCGCTAAAGCTATGGCTACCACCTTACATCAGTACATCTTCACCCAGAATGGGTGCCCTCAGGTTCTTCTATGTGACAATGGGAAGAACTTCACTTCATGAGTGGTAAAGCTCCTCGCCACTTCTATGGGAGCTCAACAACTCTTCTCAGCCCCATATAACCCATCTACAAATGGGGCGGTAGAAAGAGTTAATGGGGCCCTTGTCTCAATTTTATGCAAAATGGCCTCTTCAGAACCTCTCCACTGGGGTCTTTATGTTCCCAGTGCACTCATGGCCTACCATATTAGCTACCATCACATCCTCAAGATGCCCCCTTTCTATGAGTTATATGGGCGAGAACTGTGTGTAACAGACGGAAAAAACCCAGTTCTGACTATTTTAAATGTTCCTTTGGCACACTGACAAGCAACCAAAGCAGCCTAACTGAGTAGGGAGAGGTTTGGGGCACAAACAGCGCCAAACATTGCCTACTCCTAGTTGTCTAAGTATAGTCCATTGGTTGGTCTGACCCAGCCAAATGAAAGCTCCTCAAAACCAAACACCTGAAAAAGACCAACAGGCATTTGAGGTATGCAAGCCCCAAAACAACCTTTATTTCTATTCAGGATAATAAAAAGGGCCCTCCAGACAGAGCTCATCTGTGGAGCAACCATCAATGCTCCCCAGGAAGAGAATGCTAGGGTTAATATTATGAAGGGAACTTTGTAATTGGCAGGTGCGTCTTATAAAGACCGCCCTTTGGGGGCCTCACCTGAGTCATTGATTAGGCTTGTATGAGCCTAATCTACAACTCAGGTGAGGCACAACCCAGCGCCCAAAATGACTGAACCAAAAGCATTTTTAAAATGATGTGACTCAGATTCAGAAAATCTGAATCTAAGTCAAAATATAACAATTGAGATAAACTCAATCGTTACATTACCCTCTTCTAGAGAAAGGCCCCTCCAAAAGAGTGACCCCACAGCGGAAGGCCACTATTAAGATTTTTCCCATATTTTAAGCCTGCTAGATTACCTGGTGTCGCTAGGGAAAATTCCCTAAGGCGAACTGAATTGGAAATCAGTTGGCCTGAATTTTGTAGGAACTACATTTGGGGGATTTTGGGATATTCACCTGGTCATATCCATCGGGGATCAATACAGATGAATATCTAATATCTCATTGGGTGGAGCAGCTGACAAAACATGGGCATCTGATAGTTATTAACTATCAGGTGTACTGATTGGGATTGGTCAGGTTTCATTATCAACTGATTGAGAATGAATAGTGAGTTGTGAGGTGAATGATGCCACCTGCAACTAGTGAATTGATTGGTTGGTGAAGTGACTTGCCATAATGGGTAAAAAGTCCTATTAGCTAAGCAGGTCGCTAGCCAATTATGGTTGGTTTACTTGGATCAAGAGGAAAATGTTAGGGACATGTTTCTGACTCTTTCTGTTTGAGGTCTCGAGGATGTTCAATGATGGAATCCTATCCAGGATGGGGAAGACCATCGCTGCCAAGATGAGGAAGGGTGATTCAACAGCAACAGCTTCCATTTCATTGAATGTGTCAACTGAGGGTTAGACGGCCGAATCCCCAACTATATAAATCCTTAGAATTCACTATAGTAAAAACATTATTACTACCAAGATTATTATTATTACCAAAAGTATTATTCCCAATAATATTATTAGTATTAGTAATATTGTCAATTCGGTGTATAGTTAGACTATCAGCATCCAGTGTGAAGTTCCATCTCAAGGATATTATTGCTGAAGGCAATAATTGGAAGACTCTCAGAGAGAAGAGTAGAGATCTGAGCGGGGATCTAGAGACAAAGGGAACCACAATCAGGGATAGCTGCCAACTGTGTGTTGGGATGAAAGAGACTGTCATCAGGATTTTGACAAAGATCAAGTGGGCAGTAATATAGGAAACGAATTCCTATGAGTACGACTTATCAAGTATTTAATTGGAAGTACTGGCTGAAGCGTTGGGCCAAATAATAGTTCAAACTCAACTATGGATAATAGTCTCCATACTATTATCATACAATATTCTATAAAATCTGAGTGCATGAGAAAACCAAACCTGTGCAGTAAAAAGGTTACTGGGTTGATGACTGATAATCAACTTAGAGTAAATTTTTACAAGTTGGTGCTCACTACAGGGGTAGTTGAGTAAAGAATCTATTAATAATGTCATATAAAGAAGAAATGCGCAAGTTGTGGACTGAGATCGCCACAGTGAATCAGAATGCCTTAAACTCAGTGGACCATCAGGAGTTTGCAGCCTTGGAAGAGCGAGTCACCAAGGTGGAGGAAGAAGTAGAAAACGTAGCCAACTTTGGGAATGAGTTACTTGGCAAAGTAAACTCGTTAAAGAAGAAAGAAGGAGACCTAATTTGAGAGGTCCTATTCCTGAAAATGGAGTGAGAAGCGGTTCACGTTCATTTAATAAAGTTTGGTGCAGATATTGAGAAAATGATGGAAGAAGTAAAGGACTTGAAAACCCACAGATGTGCGTGTGAGCTTGTTATGGCCAGTGATGCCAAAGAGAGAAGTCCTCATATGATACTTGGGAAGACAAATACCCCGAGAAATATGCCGCCCACCTTTAATGCTATTTTGGAGATGATGCCCAAAGTCACTCCACAAGTTAGCCAAGTAGCCAAACCAAGAGAATCGTCCTGAAATGACTCAGAGGAATTTAAAGCAACCCCTGAAATTGCCAACATTCCATCAGGATAATGACCCAGCATTTTCTGACAGTTTGACATGACAATAAATGGATATGGGGACCATCAGAAGGCGTTGATGGTCATGAACTGTTTGGACACCAACTGCCAGAACCTAGTGTTACCCCGCTTGGAGGGGGACAGCTGGTCCTATGCCAAGGCTAAAGCGGCCATAATAAAGGAGTTTGGGAGTCCAACCCACATGTCAAAATGCAAGCAAGAATTTATGGGAATTCAATTCTGTAAAGACGAGTCTCTTGCAAGCTTCGTGGATCAACTTTACCAGGAGTCACAGATCCTGGCTGGAGCAGAAGTGTTAGACAACTTTGATGCGAGAATCGCTTTACAAGTGGCCATCAGCCCTATCATGATTTGCATCAAATAATGTCTACTATATTCGTGACAGAGATAGCTACCTCACAAATGGTAGATAACCTGAAGATTTTGGGAGCGACGTTTGATGCCCCCAATAGAAGCTTCAAGTCCAATCTGGTTCAAAATCTGAATCCCACAAAGGGAAGCAAAGAAGCAATTGAGGCTTTTACCCAAACTGTTCCAGGAAATAAAGCCAAAGATTTCAAATGGTTAAACAAGAAGAAGGTCTGTTTCCAGTGTGGCAGGAAAAAACATTTCTCTTCACACTGCAAAAAGCTGAAGGATCAAATTAACGTGGTCCAGGCTAAAGAGACAGCAGTAGCCAAAGATTTATGAAAATGTCCCGCTGCCTAGACAAGGAACAGTCTAGAGTGGCGGAGAAACCTGTTCCTCCCAATATCATTAATGAAGAGATAGACATTAGCAATCTGTTTGTAGACGATGAGCAGGATCAGCTATACCAAGTGGTCAACATGGATATAAATTCCATGACCAGGGCCGGGGCGAAGAAGATCAACCCCAAGATAATTCAGGAAGTTGCCTGGCCATACGCCTGACAACTGGTGAAGAAGATTTGGACTGCCGAGAATCCTGATGAGTTAGCAGATGTTTGTTTAGATGGGACCACTGGTGATGAGCACTTGAGGAGTCAAGCACATCATAGTAGCCATCAACCATCTGATGAGATGGGTCAAAACAAAAGCCCTAACCAGAGTTGATGCTACCAGTACTGCGAGATTCATCCTGGATCAAGTAGTATACCAGCATGGATGTCCGCAAGTTTTACTGAGCAACAATGGGACCAACTTCATATCTCACATGATCCTGAGGCTAAATGAAATAATGGGTATCCAAGGAGTTGTGTCAATACTATACTGGCCAGAGATGAATGGACTGGTAGAATAGGTCAATGGGACGCTGGCTACGACGCTGAGGAAGCTAGTTGCAGGGAGAACTTCCGTGTGGGGAACGTACCTGAGTTCAGTGACATTTGCCTACAACATTAGTCATCATATGGCGATGGGAAAGACGCTGTTTGAATTACTATATGGGAGGAAGGCCGCGTTGCCGCCAATATTATATTCAGTAGTAGAACCTACGTCAGGGATGAGTATTGAATAATACTTGAACTGACTGATGAGTATTTTGATCAAAATGCAATTGCAAGCATTCAATACAACCTTGAAGAAAAGGATATGAGCGAAATTGACGGATGATAAGAACTGACCGCCATTAGAAGAATATTGAATAGGAGAAAGAGTTACCTATTGCAATATGCATGGTTTTTGGATAAGAAACAAATTGGATGCATTGTGGTCAGGTCCGTTCAAAGTAATTGCCAAGATGGCAACCAATGCTTAATCCATCAAGAATCTCTTGGATGGTAGAATAGTAAATTGAGTCCATGCTAAGTATCTAAAGCGTTGGATCAAAGAAAAAATAAAAGAGTTCTCAAAGGACCGATGAACCATTAAGTTGGTCATGTCCTGATGATTAGGTCAAGTCTGAAAAAAGGACCTCTGAACCAATCTAGATGGTTAAGTCCGAAAAAAATGACCTCTGAACCATAGAAAACTGGTAGGTTTAAGTGCCCAGGACCCAGTTTGGAGGAAAAGATGGACCTCTGAACCAAAACAAGGTCAAGTCTCATAAAAAAGAGAGAATAAAGATAAAAAATCGATAAAAGATATTAAAAAAAAGATTTTTAAAATTTATAGAAAAAAGCCAAAATATTTTTTATAAATTTTGTTTTTATTGGTTGTCCTCAGTATGGGGATGATTCCACCTCTGTCGCCTCTTGGGTGAGGGAGGATGGATCGCAGTAGGGAGGAATAGCCCGTCAAAATCAATATGTGATTGGACACTTGCAAGGGTAAGACCTACACAAAACCACGTTTGTTGAGCGGATGCCAAGCCCTGAGAAAATGTGAATAGGGGAAGGAAAATTGATATGTCAGAAGATGCCAATTGTGAAACCCCAGAGCGGGGAGGAAAACAGCAATAGAGAAAGAGGCAATTGGCAAATAACCCTGAGTAATCGTGATAAGGCACCGGAGCCAGAAGATATTTCTGGAGCGCCTACTGATGGGCTTCATCAAGAACACCAACATGTGAGCTGGCAGCAAAGAAGGAATACTCAATGGGGGTTGTCAAATCATGCCCCGATTAATGCCATCAATGGAAGATAGTGATGAGAAGCTCTGGAGAAGAGGTAGTTGTGCAAAGAGTGGATTGCATCTTGCAAATGGCGACTACAGGCTTCACGGAAGCTAAAGCTGAATGGCCAATGAAAGCCAGGTGAGGCTGGAAGCTTCATCAACCAGCTTTGAAGAACTTGGCCAGCAAAATGGAGAGCATAAGTGGCAGTATCCCAATCCAGAAGGTTGTCCAGATCAGAGGGATTCAGCGCTAATGTCAACGCCTTGGTGGATTGGGCCCAGAGTTCAACGTAGGGGAGCTCAAAGTGTATGCTGTTCCTGATTGAAAGCTCAGAAACCAGCACAGCGGGTTTGTAGCATTGACTGAGTCAGAAGAGGAACTCAGGGAGCAAGTCTGACCTGGCCAAGAACAAACAATCCAGAGCAACTGGCATGATCTCCGGAGCATCAATGATGATGTTTGGAGCATCAGCAAAAGGAGCTGAATCCAGGAGGGTTTCGAAGTCCAACTCAGGAATTGACTGCAAAGGAAGAGTCAGCTGAGAGTTGTTCAGAATGATGTCCAGCCTGGTTTTGAAGGGATTGGTTACCATTTCTAGTAATTTGATGGAAGGCTAGCTGCTTGCACCAGATTAGGCATATGAGTCCTGGAAGGACCATAGAAGAGGTTCTGTCAAGCATTTCAACTCATCTGCTGGAAGAGGCGGAAGTCCAAATTGGACAGACTGTTAAGAAGCTGCTGGTAGTGATATTCTATATTTGACATATGAGCAGGACTAGAGGGGGGATGTCAGACTTAAATAGAAGTTGACATTATGCACTCTATAATCCATTAGGCTCCAATTTCAGGGAAATTAATCTAAAATTAATGAGATAAGCTTTCTGAGAGAAGAACTAAGAATGACTTACCACCAAGAGGTTATAAGTGAAATAATGAGGGCGAATGGAAATAAGTATTCTTAATCAAGCCATGAAACAAACATCAATGGCAAGAGTCTCCTGTCTAGGATGAGGAGAGAATAAGGAATGCAAGGACGCCAGACCAAGAATCCTGAATATGACAACAGGTCATATGCCCTGACAGGGGGAAACTGGATCCTGGGACTAATATCGTCATGAGTAAATCAATCAGCCCGGCATGACAGAAGGTCATGGGGACCGCGCTCTGAGTAGGTGGTAACAAGGAAGAAGAGGAAGAACGCCATATGCCAGAGGTCATCCCGAGCAGTGTTGAGTATTGATGAGTGTACTCCACTTGAACCAATGAAGTATTTGACCAGGTTTCTGAAGCGGTGTTCTCATGCCCCAGTCCTTTTCTCTCTGGAAATCTAGGCAAGAGGGGGGATATTTTGGGATTTTTGCCCATATTCTCAGCCTGCTAGATTACCTGGTGTTTCTAGGGGAAAATTCCCTAAGGCGAAGTGAATCAGAAATCAGTTGGCCCAAATTCCAAAGGAACTACGTTTGGGGGATTTTGGGATATTCACCTGGTCATATCCATCGGGGATCAATACAGATGAATATCTAATATCTCATTGGGTGGAGCAGCTGACAAAACATGGGCATCTGATAGTTATTAACTATCAGGTGTACTGATTGGGATTGGTCAGGTTTCATTATCAACTGATTGGGAATGAATAGTGAGTTTTGAGGTGAATAATGCCACCTGCAACTAGTGAATTGATTGGTTGGTGAAGTGACTTGCCATAATGGGTAAAAAGTCCTATTAGCTAAGCTGGTCGCTAGCCAATTATGGTTGGTTTACTTGGATCAAGAGGAAAATGTTAGGGACATGTTTCTGACTCTTTCTGTTTGAGGTCTCGAGGATGTTCAATGATGGAATCCTATCCAGGATGGGGAAGATCATCGCTGCCAAGACGAGGAAGGGTGATTCAACAGCAACAGCTTCCATTTCATTGAAGAGGTGTCAACTGAGGGTTAGACTGCCGAATCCCCTACTATATAAATCCCTAGAATTCACTATAATAAAAACATTAGTACTACCAAGTTTATTATTATTACCAAAAGTATTATTCTCAATAATATTATTGATATTAGTAATATTGTCAATTTGGTGTATAGTTAGACTATCAGCATCCAGTGTGAAGTTCCATCTCAAGGATATTATTGCTGAAGGCAATAATTGGAAGACTCTCAGAGAGAAGAGTAGAGTTCTGAGCGGGGATCTAGAGATGGAGGGAGCCACAATCAGGGATAGCTGCCAACTGTGTGCTGGGTTGAAAGAGACTGTCATCAGGATTTTGACAAAGATCAAGTAGACAGTAATATAGGGAACAAATTCCTATGAGTATGACTTATCAAGTATTTAATTGGAAGTACTGGCTGAAGCGTTGGGCCAAATAATAGTTCAAAATCAATTATGGATAATAGTCTCCATACTATTACCAGATAATATATTCTATACAACGCGAAGTGCATGAGGAAACTGAACCTGTGCAGTAAAAAGGTTACTGGTTGATGACCAATAATCAACTTAGAGTAAATTTTTACAGCCACCACAACAAGGGCTTCATGGGGTGAGTTACCTCAAGCCCCAGGAAATCATCCTGGATAAGCTCCAGGCCCTTTGAGGAAAAAGAAAAATGTTGAGGGCAAATCAGTACTGGGTTTTCAGAATCAGCCCACCCATAATGAGGATGCACGCCCAGCATGTGGCTGTGTTGCACCCCCCTCCCAGACTTCTGTTGGCAATTGTCTTCCCATCCCGACCAGGAAGGCACTTTTGCCACAAGAAGTGCAAGAGGGGTATGCCATCCAGCGTGGCTGGACAGCTGCTGACCCAAGGACGCATGCCCAGCACTTGGCTGTGTTGCGCACCCCCTCCCAGGCTCCTGTTGGTGATTGCCTTTCCATCCCAACCAGAAAGGCGCTTTCTCCAACAGAAGTGAGAGGGGGTGCATGGTACAACATGGCTGGATGTCCATCTCCTTTCTGGGTGGGCCATCCATTGGTGAGGGAGCCCTTCTGAGATAATTCACCTCATTGCAAACAAAATCCCTGGTGAGTGGGAGGCCCCACTGGGATTTTCAACTGATGGTCACTTCAGGTCCAGGGTTATCCATCAGTCATCAGATCCTACTGATGCTGGTTCCTTGACAACTGGGACCAAGTGACCACTGATGTTGGCAAACTGAGGATCAGAGGCGTGCAGTGCACATTTGACTTCAAAATAATGTAACAGACAGAAAAACCCCAGTTCTGGCCGCCTATATTAAATGTTTCTTTGGAACACCAACAAGCAACAAAGCAGCCTAACTGAGTAGGAAGAAGTTTGGGGCATCAACAGCGCCAAAAATTTCTTACTCCTAGTCGGTTAATCATAGTCTGCTGGGTTGGTCTGACCCAACCACATAAAAGCTCCTCAAAACCAAACACCTGAAAAAGACCAACAGGTATACGAGGTATGCAAACCCCAAAACAACCTTTATTTTTATTCAGGATATTAAAAAGGCCCGCCAGCCAGAGATCATCTGTGGAGAAACTGATAATGCTCCCCAGGAAGGGAATGCTAGGGTTAATATTCTGAAGTGAACTTCAGAAATTGGCAGGCATGCCTTATAAAGGCCGCCCTTTGGGGGCCTCACCCAAGTCATTGAATAGGCTCATACAAGCCTAATCTACAATTCAGGCAAGGCATAACCTATTGCACAAAACAACCAAGGCAAAAGCATTTTTAAAATGACCAACTTGGATTAAGAAAATCCAAATTTGAGTCAAAATGTAACAATCAAGACAAACGCAATTGTTATATAGGGCTCCAACTTTATTAGCCAAGGATATCTTCTCTGATTGGACTAATCCTGAAAAAGCCATGAAAAAATTGGCCCAACACATCATCAATTACAATTAGAGGCTATAACTAATTTAGCTATGACTATTACCAAAGAAGGCCAAGCCATGAATGAGCTCAGGGCCCCTCTTCCTTCAGTCCAAGTATTTGACTTGGTACTCTATTACCAAAACTGTATTACTCCAAGAAGCGAAAAGCTTTGCTCAATCTTGAAAGGGCCATTTCTAGTCACATACAAGTGAGGGGATGAGTAATATATAAATCCCTCACTTCTGGACTCACCATCAACTGAGTTCATGGCTGCTTCCTTTGACCCTATTCTCCCCCCAACATTCTTGAGGGGGGTAATGTTGGACATTTGCCTCTTAGGCTTCATAATAAGAATGTTGTGGGTAAAACTTAGCCAAATAGAGGCAATATTGGAAATTTACAAGTCTGCAATACTAATGAGATCAATTTTAATAATGAATTACTCTGCCAAAAGACCTTGGCCAATTCTTGGTGGAACCCCATGAATTGGGGAAACACTTTTAAAATACTAATCAGGCTAATAGCACCAAGTTGGGAAATCAGATTTCTTCAACCTTGCAGCCTATTCTGGGGTACCCATCAAAGGGTTTTCCCCCAGCTAGATCTAGTCCCCTTCAAGCACCTATGCGGGTCCTACCTCCTTTTATAGGTGTGGCAGGGATCCCCCAAGGTGCAATATTTTAGCAA
>JAKSZP010006098.1:0-26812 GCA_022478985.1 Massospora cicadina | reverse complement strand
TTGGGAGCTGCAATACTCCCTATTACCGTGGGTAAAACCTCATATGTGCCTCCAGGGTGGGGCGCACTAATTAGGTGACCCTCAGTCAACACAGAGTTGACTGGGGTAGGCTTTACAGTGGTGGTATCATTTGTGATCCCACCATGGTTTAATAAAAACTGGTCTGCTTCTGCTTTTGCAGCTGCAATTTGGGAGCGGGTTGTACAGGTTGACGCACAAGTTGGCAACTGAGGGTTCTGTGATTTGGGGTGAGTTTGAGTGTATTCCAAAGCATCGGAGGTGCGTTCAGTGCCTTTACCACCATTATTTGTTAGATTCGTTAAGCTTAATTTCTGTATGATTGTAATATTCGATGGTTGAAATTTAGCGGTCCTCCCCGCCACTTATAAAATATATATAAACCAGCTTATTATTTATCAGTGTTTTACTATCTTTAATATAAGCAAATTGTTTGTGAAATCCAGTGGAGATCAGCACCAGTGAGCAATAATTTGCTTAACTTCCACATTGATTGCAAGTGCTGCAGGGATCCTGATTATAAGCCTGGTGGCTTGGTTATGGTAAACACCAAGAACCTGCACTTGAAACAACCCTTTTTAAAAATCAGTTCCTAAGCAGGTTATATCTTTCAAGATCATTTGGGTGATGGCCCTGCAGCTTACCAGTTTGGCCTACCCCCTCCATCAAAGTGTTTAGCATAGTGAAATAGTTAGGGTAAGCTGGGGCCTCCTCATGGAACATCTGGGGAAAACCCATGGAAACTTGGGTGAGTAACTAAAACCAGAACTCAGAGAGGTACGTTGGTCAGGTCCTGTAGTGGCCTGAAAGAAGTGTGGGATAGGTGATGACTTTACTGACCTGCTCTCACGGGTGTCTACCGCTCCCTGAAGGGAGAATATGAGCATAAAGGGGGTACAAGTAAGGCATGACGCCTGTCAAACAGCCACCCCACAAGCACGGGTTGCATGGGTGTGGACCCCAGGACAAGGGAGGAACAATACTGGTTGTCTGCACTTTGCTGCGCCAGCCTAGAATAAGTGCCAAGGTTTGCTGAGTTACCCTGAAGCTTTGCTGGCTGCCAATATGGTTGGCATGAGCGGCTGGTGGCAAAAGTGATCATGCAAGAAAATTGCATTTGATACAAAAGGACTATAGGGATTCCTTGACAAAAAGGGGCCAGAGAGCACAACTCCACTAAAAAAGCAGGTAAAAAGGAGAGGGCTTCAGCTTCTCCCCCCTCAGGGCCTTATACCTGGGGATCATTGGGTCTTGTTTCCTGCAAGGGGGATGAGAGGCATATTGCCTGCCCTAGCTGGTGCAGATGAGCTGCCAAGTACTTAAACAGCAAGGGAATATGTAAGTTTAGGGGTAGTGTGGGCAACACCTAATTGTAAGTCAGGCCCATATTTGGTGGTGCTTATGTTTGCGCAGCCCTAGTGTGGTGGGGGCAGTAACCCAAGCCTTCATCCTACAATAGTTGCCTGCACTAGGAGCCCCATCAGGGCTTTTTAAAACTCAAAGTGTTCATCACCCTCCATGAGCTTCTTCTTAAAACCATATTATGGTCTCATGCCTTCCCACCCCAAGCTAGTAATTGGGGGTGTTGAGCTGCAATATTACATCAATGCTATCTTTGTCTCCTGTGGGAATCCAGCTTATTTGTTACTCGCTGGTGCTTGGTTGCTGCTGGATTCCACAACCGTTTTTTGTAATAAGGATAAAAAACACTAATAATCAAAAAACTGGGTTTTATATGTTTTATTAGTGTAGTGCGGGGAGAGAAAAATGAACCCTCTCGATGTCTTACTGTTCAGTATTTAAATTATATCAAGGGTCAAAGGTATTTCAATGGTAAGTTCAGAATAGCTTAGTATGGTCCAAAACTAGGAAATATATGAATTTGGCCTATTGAATCTCGGAAAACTCACTCACTTTGGCTGAACAATGGATGAGGAATCATTTTTAGGCAAGACATACCTGTGGGTAAATGTCTGTTATATTTCAGCAAGTTCCCATTAGCTACAATCACTGCACCTTGGGGGACCTCCTCTAAGCCTATAAAAGGGGGTGGTCCCTGCTTAGGTGTTGGCTTTGAACGTGACGTGACTTGGGGAGAAACCTCCAATGGACTCACTGGGTTCCCCTTGTGGTTGGGGCAATTCAACTTCCTGACTTCATGCTATCTGCCCGTTTAATATTTGTAAAAATGTTACCCTGATTCGCAGGGTTCCACCGAGAATTGCCCATGGTCTTTTTGCTGATGAAATTATTATTATTATGCTCTTATCATCATAGCGAACTTTTAAATGTCCGAAGTTTCCCCTTTTTAGCCGATTTAGACCCAAAACATTCTTATCTTGAAGCTGGGAGGGCAAATGTCTGACACCTCCCATTTATTTTGAAGTTTACTCCAACATTTGGTGTCCTGGAAGGGCTACAATGAAGCTAAGAACATGTAGGTGTCCCACGAAACTGCTCCAATGCTCTAAAGCTTATTCAACACTTCCATGAAAATTTCCTGAAGCTAAAGGTACTGCTTCCCAATCCTCAATAGTAGCATGAAGTTACCCATCCACCCTCCACAAAAACTTTACCTTAGCCAACGTCACTTCTGGTATGGTGGAACCCCATCCAAAAGTGAAGGGTGATGTCACAGCTAGTGACACTTTGCATGGTGTAAACGCTTCTTCAAAACAAAGTACACAGAAGTCACAGGAACTAAGGATTAACCTTGAGGTATAATGGCATGGAGCGTGCTGATAATTATAAAACCAGCCTGGAACTCCAGGTGAGTGAACACCCAGAACCCCAGCCATAATGACTCAGGTACAGCCATCCATATTGACAGATTAAAATTAAAAAAGGCAGCCGTGATGACTATCCAGGGATTTACAGATTTGGAAATTATATCCACTAAATGTATCAACATAACCCAAGACTCAAAAAAAACTTGAACATTTTTTTAAATTTTTTATTTAAACCAAAATTGTAGAAAGTAGGAATTAGAGTGACAGCGGTACCTTTTAAGTAACACTGCCCTATATGTTCGCTTAATGGGGAACTTATGCTAATTGCACTACCGTCAAGAACATTTTGTGATTCATATCTGACAAATTGTTATTCTAGATGATTCCTGGAATTGATTTAAATCTAACCGTCCCAGTCAGATTATAATCAAATTCACTAGCAAGAATATTCATTCTGCCATAATAGTGCTGAGCTCAATGATGATGACGCCTTTGGCAGATGACAGGTTGCACCTATGGCCAGGCCACATCCGGCCGCTCCTTTGGGTTAGAAAGGGATTGGAAACAGCTTCATCAGTTGGGTTAGGCTCGTTTAGAGAACTTCTGGGGATACCTGGTGTTTTTGAATTTTCACGCCTTAAACTATTTTGGTCCCATATTTTTGCTGGAATGTGACTTGAACTCCCTTGGAAGAGCTTAAACCTGAATATCCCCTCCTGGGGATGCGCGCCAATTTGCTTTCCACTGACGCTGGCTTCTACCCTACACCACCTCTTGGCACAACTTCTGAATTTTACCACCCTTTCTTTGGTGGGGAGCAGGGGCAGACATGGCGCGATTCACAGGGGATATGCCATTATCCCTCTCTCATCCACTACATGTTGGATTTCCCAGGGCGATAAGAGGGACAGCAACCAGCTTCTTCCCCTTTATTGTCCAAAATTGTAATTCTCCCATTCTAGCCGCAGGGATTGCTCCATAAGGCTTATATTACCCTTTCCTTTTTGAGTTGGGATAGCTAAGGAGTGCTAAGAGAAGTGGGTTTTGACACATGGAAATCTTTTACTAACTGTGGCAATTTGTACAATCATGGGTGCTCACCCAGCTGTTCTCATATGAGGGAAAGCCTTTCCATGCCACCAAGTACTGCACTAGTGATGCGAGAAATGAGACGCCAAAACAGTGTCCACATCCACTTCCACTGAGTCTTTAATCAACACTGGCTCATGGTTTATGGGTGGCATAAATTTAAATGGATACAACTGGGAAGCGTGAAATATAGGTGCTGTTACCAACTAATGGGAAGCGCAACCCTGAAGCGCCATTCCCCCAATCATCCACGACCTTATGAGGGACGACCTTATGAGGGCCCAAATGTTTTCTTGAAAACTTCTGTGAGGGCACCTTTATATGCAGGTGGCAGGTATCAAGAATGACCAAAGATCCCACCATCATCTCATGAGCAGGAAGGCGTTTCCAAACTGAAAACTGCTCATAATTGCTAATGATTTATGTTATATGCTCTAGTCCAGGAATTGAGTGCTCCAGATCTTTTGTGCATGTTCCGCCACTGCAGGGACTCCAGTTAAAGGCACAGCCCAGGGAAAAGGAAGGGTCATACCCTAATGTGGCCTCATAAGGCAAAAACCCCTTGGATTTGTGGTAGGCATTATTATAAGCAAACTGGGACAACAGAAGGTCACCTACATAAGTACCCTGCATGGCAGTGGCGTAACACTGGAGATACTGTTCAAGGATCTTCTTGACTAGCTCCATTTGATCAATTGACTGGGGTGACACGCAGTGGAATATATGGCTGAATTTTCAATATGGCCAGAAGGGCCATCCATAAAATGCGCTGTAGACTGTGGCCCCCAGTGTAAGTCCAGGGGAGCGTCCCCTCTGCTTAGTCTGGGCAGTTTTTCCATTCCCCAATAAAAAGGTCCAAAGAGGGCGGCTGTCCCTCTCATCACATAGGGTGATCTTTCCCATGTGGTAGACGAGCGCTGAGCAACAGCTCTCCCTCTGAAGATTCCTCCCCCCGTCCCCACGCTTGCCTCAGCTAAATTAGTACAGCAAATTGAGGAAATTTGCATCAAAAAAGTTGGAAACCGCCACCCCCATGAGCTGAAAGGATCTTATGAAGTTGACGGCGTCAAGACCTCAAAATCAAAGTTTAAATGCCTTAAACCCTCATAAAAAAGCCCAAAGGGCTCACACATTTGATATGTTTGTAATCAAGTGTCGAATCTTCAGCAAAACTCGCCAATGGCATCAGGCCATTGAAAAACTCGTCAGTTTAAAACCTGCTCCAAAATCTATGGGGACAAAGCCCAACGGGCGTGTACCTCTTAATTAGATGTGTCTAGTGATAAATCCTCGGTCAAAAATGCCAATGGCATTGCCAATGGGTAATGATGTTGCCAATTTGGAACTCCCCTCAAAAACTTTGGTGACAAAGCCTGACAGGCATGTACCTCCATCATTGAATGTTTCTAATAGCTCAAAACTCTCACCTCAAAAATCAAGATCATTATTTGATGTTACTCACTTGACCAAACGGACGCTAAAGTGACTGGGCACAGGCAGGTTGGGTATCCTAAACCCGTTTCCAACCAGTTAGGACCACCCCTATGTGGGGTTGTGTTAGGATTTTTGCAGACCTTTCCAGCCGTCTATATTACCATGGATTGCTAGGGGATAATTACCTACGCAATTAAATTGTATATTGGTTGACCCTGATTTTGGGTTAACAATGTTCAGGGGAATTTAGGTAGTTTGCCGGGATCAGATCCATTTGGGTTTAATCCAGATGATTAATTAAGATCTTGTTGGGCAGAGTTGCCAACTAAATGGGGGCATCTGATAGTTGATAAATGATTAAATATCAGGTTAATGATTGAGATTGGTTAAGTTTCATCACCGATCAATTGGGAATTTAAGGAGCAAGTTGTGAGGAGAGTGATGCCACCTGCAACTAACGAATCAATCAGTTGGTTTGCAACCTGCCATAATATGTAACAAGTCCAATTACCTAAGCAGGTCGCTCGCCAAATATGGTTGGTTCTCTAGGATCAAGTAGAAAATGTTAGGGACACGTTTTCTGACTCTTTCCATTTTAGGTCTCAAGAATGTCCAATGACAGTTTCCTAGCCAGGATGGGGAAGACCATCGCTGGTGAGATGACGAAGGGTAATTCAATGGCAACGGCTGATGTTTTATGGCTGAGGCGCCAACTGAGGATTGTGCGCCAAACTCCCTCTATAAAATCCTCTGATAATTCACTTTGATAAAGACTGAAAAATAGCAGAATTTATTATTAAGTTTTAGTTAATTCATCTTCAGATAATTATCAATTGTATGCTTTAATTGGGGACTCTTTGGAAGGATAAAGAGTAAGGATTAATGATTCTTATAAGAGAGGCTGATCTGAGATGGGAATTGCTGCTGACTTCATGTCACCCGAGGAAAGGCTGTAAACTAGGGATCTGAGCATGGATCAAGTTAGGCGGATAAGGGCATAAATCCCTACTGAAGACATCTAGATTCTCTCTAGGAGGAATACCGTTCAAGTGTTGGACTAGAAATTAGTTATCTATTCAACTACAGATTGTAGTCTTCATACTATTATCAATTGATAATCATATATATTTGTATAACGCAAAGAATGCACAAACCAAACTTGTGCAGTTATCAATTAGGGTTATTATTCGTGAACAAGCAGCGAAGCCCCTAAATTTTAGAATTTGGTGCTCACTACAGGGGTTGTAGTTGAGTAGGATACGCCAATCAAGATGTCATATAAGAAATTTTCCAATTTTGGCAATGATATACTATGGTAAGTAATGTCATTGAAGAAGAAAGAATAGATTTAGTCTGTGAACTTTTATTATTGAAGACTGAACGTGAAGTGGATCATGTTCAATTGTGTTTACCCAGATCAGACGTGGAGAGACTAATGAGAAAATTGAAGAACTGAAGAATTGGAACTGTGAATGTGACCCCTATATGGTGAATGCCGCCTAAGAAGATACTTAAGATTTGGGAAAAGGATTTTCAGCCTAGATATGGAACTGTCTAGCGCTGCAAGAAAACCTATTTCACCAGATATCTACTTAATATGAAGAATATCATCAAGGCCACCTTGGGTTGAAATTGGGTCTTGAAATAGTCCTGAGTATCAGTAGGGACAACTCAGGTTGAAATTGAGTCTGCTTAAATAGTCCTGAGAACTGAGGTGTTTAGATTAGACATCTGATGAGATTGATATGGAAATCAATCAATTTAGATTATTGGATTGCAATACCCATGATGAGAACGAGATTAAAAAGGAATAATTTTGATCCAAGATAGTGGAGGTCATCAATTGACCAATTATTATTCAATCAATAAGTCAGAAAATGCTGGAAACAAGGAACATCAATTAAAGATGAAATTGGATGAAGTTAACGTCACTATATCAATCCACATGATTAGGAAACCGTTTCTAGATCCATCAGTGGATTTACTTTAAACGTTTTGGATGGCAACGAAGGCAAAAAATCATTTTTAAGAGAAAAACATTAAAAGCAATTGAATGGAACTTCCAGTTAATGAGAGATTCACAATTTTGTGAGATACTAAATCTCAGTTGCTGAAACATGAAATGAAAATAGGACCTGTTGGAAGAATGACAAGTTAGGATTGAAGGTCCATTGAATGGAGACATTTGTGAGCCTTTGAAGTTGACAAGTGTTGCTTATATGTAAAAAACAGCGCTGCTGTTGTATAGTGAAGAAGGTAAGCACTAAAAAACTTAAAGTATTGTATCTAGAAATAAATAGTTGCAATGTTCCCCAAAGGACCTACAAACCATTAAAATGGTTGTCTTGATATTTTGGTTAATCCCTAAAAGAGGATCACTGACCAAATTAGATGGTTAAAGATTAAATATAAGATTTTAAACCAAGAAAACTGGTAGATCAAAGTATACCTCAGAACTAGTTTAAAAGAAGGGTAAAAGAAGGACCTCTGAACCTAATTATTGGTGTTGGAATCAGGGTTTTTTGTAGGCTTGAAGGTGCTGAATAACCCATAATCTAACAATAAGGTAGGAGAAGTTTGTATCTCAACTGCTAAAAATAAGGAAAGGGGGGTTCATTAACACTAAATAAAAAAACTTAAAGATAAAACAAAGGTTGGTTTTTATAAAATTTTATTTTAGCGGTGAGAAGGTTAAGAAACAACCTTTTATACAACTACACTGCTTAGTATATAAACAAAATTTAGGATTGTGAAGCGATTTAGTTGACAATCCATTATTGGCTTAAAGCCTAAATAGGAAATATGAAGGTTTGACCTATTGGATCTATCAAAACTCACCTAACTTTGTTGAAATAGCCGATGGAGGGTCAAGATTTGGTAAAACAAAATCGTGAGGTAACGTTTTGATAAATTTAAGCCAATCACCATGGAAGAAATTAATTTCACCTGGTGTGACACCCTCAAGGCTTATAAAAGGGCCTGGTCCCCGCGCTGGAGTTTGCAGTGAATTGACTGTAGGACGCGGGAAGACCTCTGGATGGCTTCCCTGATTTTTCTGGTGGCTCAGCATAATCCTATCATTACTTGTAGGCCTATTTGGACGAAGAGAGGGAGTAATACCTTTCTCTGAGAGGCCGGATTCCACTGAGAATTTGATAGGCCTTTTTTATATTTAAATCGGAGTTATTCTCCTATAAACTATTATTATTTTCTAGTCAAACAACCATTTGTCTGACATTATTTCTTTAAGAATAGTGGGTGGAGAATAAGGGTGAAGAAACCAACCATGAACTCTATTGATAGCAACTACAGAAGCAAGTAATTGATAGGATTTTCGTCACCTTTTTTTAGGTGATGGCAAATGGTCCTTCCCAGATGAACCCTAGCTTCTCACTTCTAGGAGTAATACAGTTATGATAATATAATACCAGGTCGGAGATCTGAAAAGAGGGTAGGGGTGATCTGAGTTCATTGGCTGCTTGACCCTCTTTGGTGACGGTTTTGGTTAGGTTAGTCATAGCTTCCAATTGCAATTGGATAATATGTTGGGCCAACTTCCTCATGGCCTGGTCTGGGTCATCAGTCCTGGCTGAAATGACATCTTTTGCCAATGGGGCAGGTGTGCCAGGTTATCAAATACTGGTCCCAATGCAGGGGATCAGAGGTGGCCATTTTTTGTAATATGGATACTAAAGTTTCATTCGCCCATTCTATAGTCCCATTGGTTGAAGGGTTATAAGGGGCGGAGAAAAGTTGCTGGGTGCCCAAGGACGTGGCCAGGAGTTTGACCACTCTGGAGGTAAAATTCTTCCCATTGACGCATAGGAGAACCTGCGGGCAACCATGGCGGGTGAAGATTGGTTGATGGTGAAAAGTGGCGGTAGCTTTGGCAGTTTGCGCAGGGAGAGCCTCTGCTTTAATCCATTTCTTAAAATGGTCAATACCTACCAAAATGTAGCGATTCCCACTGGTAGTCTGGGGTAGCGGTCCTACAACATCTTAACTGGTTGTGTGAAAAGGTTGCTGAGGGGTAGTGGGTTGATATTGGTATTTAGTCTTGAAGCGAAATTGCTTTTTACAGGTTAAACAGGAATCCAAGATTTTAATAATAGATTCCATGATACAATCCCAATAGTACGTTCCTTGATCCACTCATACATCTTTCTCACTCCACCATGTCCAAGGGTGGAGTGGGCGTCCAAGATCACCAGTACCCACTATGAAGGTCGCAGTTAAGGAAGCCATTTTACTCCTACCTGCTTATGTTCTTCCACTTTCCACCTTAGTGTTACGGAAATGTCAATCTAGCATTTTCTGGACGGGGTCATCCTCATCGTCCCATGCTTTAGGGGTCATAAGGAGATCAATTAATCTCTCCGCTTCACTGTTATCCAGATGAAGGATAGGCAGCCAAGTCAAACCATCCACGATCATATGACATGTCCTGGCTTAGTGCTCAATTTTCATGTCATAATGTTGAAGTTTAAGGGCCCAACGGGCCAACCGTCCGGTGGTATCCTTCATGTTTTGTAGCCATTTTAAGGAGGCGTGGTCAGTAACCACAGTGAAGGTAGTGCCGTACAGGAAAGGGCGGTAATGTTTAACAGCCAGTAATACTTCCAGGCACTTCTTCTCTGTAACACTGTAGTTACGTTCAGCTCTTGAGAACATCTTGCTGAAGTAGGAGACAGGATGATCTGTGCCATTACTTTCCAATTGGGCCAGGATAGCTCCAACGGCATAGTCTGAGGCATCAGTGAACAATATGAAGGGTTTCCCATAGTTGGGGTTGCGTAGGTTAGGGCGTTGCTAAAGCAACCACTTTAGTGTTTCAAATGCGGCTGTTTGTTCTGAACCCAATAAAAAGGGGTGTTATTAGCCAATAGTCGAACAAGAGGCTCACTGAGCTGGGCGAACTTGGGGATTAACTGATGATAATACCCCATCATACTCAGAAATACTTGAATGTCCCGGAGGTTCTTAGAGGCAGGCATTTTATTGATAGCTTCGACTTTATCTTATAAATGGCTGGATCCATTTCTGAGAGATAGCATGGCCGAGGAAATCTAGCTTCTTTTAAAAGAAGGTGCATTTTGATGGTTTCAACTTGATATTAGAATCCCGCAGGCGTTGAAAAACTTCATTTAAATGAGCGAGATGATCGGTGAATATTGCAGAAAAGATGGTGATGTCATCAAGATAGACAATCACACTTAGCTTATCTTGAGGTCCAGCAGAATGTGATCCATCGAAAGTTGAAAAGGATGCCGGCGCATTTCTCAGCCCTTGGGTTGGCTGGTAGGCTGAAAAAAGCCGTCACTACAAATGAGAGCACATTTCTCCTGATCTTGGGGAGAAAGGTCCATTTGCCAATATCCGCTGGCCAAATACATGGCTTAGAAGAATTTCGAGATGGTTAGTTGTGCAAGAGCATCATCTATGTGAGGGATAGGATAGCTGTCTTTTTAGTGAGTTTATTTAGTTTACGGTAGTCCATCATTACTCAGTGACCTCCATTCTTTTTTTCAGCAAGAGAGGGGACGCCCAAGGGCTTTGGGACGGTACTAATAACCCAGCGTCTAATGACTCTTAAATTCAATCCTCGTTTGCTGCTCTTCAACCTTGGAATTATGTTAAGTTTTATATCAAATAGGTTGGGAATCACCAGCATCAATGGAGTGGCTCCATATCTTCATATGCCCATAATCCATCTCGTTCTGGTAGAAAATATCTCTATAGGTATCCAATAGATAATGAACTTGTTTACGCTCATCCAGGGTTAGATCATTAGATATGTGAACGTTAGGCAGAATACACACCATCTGGTCAGTGGGTAAACCCATACCAACATTAACCCAATAAAATGGACACTGTTAATCTCTTCAAGGGGAGTTAGTAAACCTTTCCCTATCTCTTGTTGTTTTTTGACAATGAAGGGTTTAATAGTAAGGTTTCAAAATAAGATAATAATGGTTCGTTGATATGCAGGGTTTAGTATATCTGGCAACACCCGGGGTTCCAAAGCACTTACTCCATCAATACTAGTTATTTGCAACAGACAGTCTCGGAGGTTCTGTAGCATAATGTTAGTAGCAACCACCCGTTGTTCACCAGCCTTGATTACCGTTTCCTCTAAAGCATAAAAGGGAAGACCTTCTGAAGCATACATCAAATTGGGAAAATTTTGTGTTGCGGCCAGAGGTCCTTTAAAATAAAGGTAAAGAAGAGTTAGGGTATTCAACTAAGCAGGAGTATTCTTTTTTGGGTTCATTATTGGTAAAGATTAGAGGGACTTTATAACCGATTAGGAGAGGTAACACTGTTTCATTTTAATTATAACATCATGCTCAATCATAAACTGCATGCCAATAAGCATGTCATAAGCGTTATTATCCAAAGCCCCAGCGGGAGCTTCCAGGGTCAGCTTCCCAATGCAAATAGGCAAAGAGGAGTAGGCTCCAATAGCACAAGTGTTGGAACTCGCCGTTACAAACTCCTGAGTACACTCAAGGTCAGGAGTCAGCTTAAATTCCTTGATCAGCTTGGAAGAGTGAACGTTCACAGGAGATCCAGTGTTCAAGATAGCCCTAACCTGGACTTTTTTTATAACGACCTCCTCCTTAGTTATGGTTGCACCAAAGTTAATGAGGAGTACTAATACTTTCTTAAAATGGAGAGAAGAGGCAAGCTTTTTAGCTGTCTCAGGATAGTTATTTTTAATGGACTGTAAAGTGTAGATATGATGAATTGGTCGGATTAATGAAGCAATAATCTGGTCATCATCACTAGCGGTATCAATAACCTCAGGGCACCCCAGCACTTGGTTAAGGTAGTATTCTTGAGGGATCAGGGCTTTATCTACTCCTTCAGGGACTAGCCGATCTGGTATACCTGCTTCAACAGGGGATCCTATGAATAATAAAAAACGTCCTCATAACCCCCTTCAGACTCATCATCTGAAGGGTTGTCCACACACATTGGGTAGACATGAGAAGTTCTGTCAGAGGTGGAGGCCATAACTTTAGTAGCTGGGGGCTATACGCAGCGATGATGATTGGAGGAGAAGTTGGCTTAAATTGAGAAGCCTTGTTCATGTGCCCATGATTATTGGGAGTGACTATCACCGGAGGGAAAGGTTTGGGCATCCTCGCGGCTACAGGGTTTGGATTAGAGTTGGATGAAGAAGCTAGCCTCTTGGATGGAGCTGCTTTAACTACGCCAACTTTGGGTTGAGCAGAGTCTGTGAGCTGTGGGGAAACAAGTGGTTGAGCTTTAGCAACTTGGTCCTTAAACCCATTGTTGGTGGGGATGGAAGTCGCCTGAGAAAGGGGTTTAGGCTTGTGAACTACTTGGAGAGTGTTATTGGATGGCGCAAGCTGATCTTGGTAGCAAGGTGGGGGCAGGAAGCGCTGCCCCATTGATGAAGATAAACTCTGATTTACTATCCTGAGAACCTCAGGTTGGCTGGGCGAAGGAAGATCAGGTTTGAGCCTCACAGCAGGTGCTGGTCATGAGGTAGTAACCAGCACAGGAGGGGCCATATGGATCATCTGGGATTCCTTTTGCGGAGATATGGTTGAGGAGTCCCCTATGGTGATGATTTGATAGTTTGACCCATTTTCTGAAGTAGCCTCATCGTTATAGATATCTGCAACTTCTAGCAGCACCTTATTGATATTACGGATAGTATGGATGTGGCGTTTAGCAGAGATAAGATGCCGTGCAATGGAAGGGTAAGAATCTAAACCAGTTAGAATGGCAGTAAGGGCACTATCGAGAGGTAACATTTTAGCAAGTACTAGAGGCTGAGCTTCACCATAAAACTGATTAACAAAGGTGTGAGCGATTCACCCCTGTTCATGCTGAGGCACATAAAGGCCTGCTTTTTCCTCATAAAACTTTGCATTGAACCAAATTCAGAAATCAGTGCATTCTAAACCTCTGCCCATGTTTTCAGAGTGTCCATATGTGGGACCATCACCTCTTGAGCCATGCTACTTAGGCGAGGTAAGATTTGCTTGACTTTTTTTTGGTCAGTCGCGCCTTCCATTGCTGATTCGTAGACATAGATAAAAGAAGCAATGCTACCCTCTTCAGGGGTAAACTTGTCTTTAAAGGGGGTTTTAAAAAGGGCGCTGTTCAAGTTTTTTGAGGCGTGATAAAGCGTTGACTAGTTGCTTTTCAAGGGCAACCAGCTGGGGGTTGAAAGCAGCGGGAAGGTTGTAAAAGTTAGTTCCCCCAATACCCTCCATTTGAGCCTTTTTTGTGGTGTACTACCCCTGTAATGAGCACCACTTGTTGGAATCAGGTTATTTATAGGCTCGCAGGTGCTGAATAGCCCCTAATTTCAACAATAAGGCAGTAGAAGTTTGTATCTCAACTGCTGAAAATAAGGAAAGCGGAGTTATTACCACTAAAAAAAATAAAAAAATCTAAAGCTTAAAACAAAGGTTGGTTTTTATAAAGTTTTTTTTGTAGTGACGAGTGGGGTAAGAAGCAACCCTTATACATTTGCACTGCTTAGTATTTAAACAAAATCGAGGCTTGTAAAGCGAGATAGTCAACTAATCCACTATTGGCTTCAAGCCTATTTAGGAAATATGAATGTTCAACCTATTGAAACTCTCAAAATTCGCCTTGCTTTGTTTAAATAGCTGATGGAGGGTCGAGATTTGGTAAAACAAAGCCGTGAGGTAACGTTTTGAGAAAATAAGCCAATCACTATGGGGAAAATTAATTTAGCCTGGTGTAAACCCCTCAAAGCCTATAAAAGGTCCTAGTTCAGCGCTGGAGTTTGAAGTGAATTGACTGTAGGACGCGGGGAGACCTCTGGATGGCTTCCCTGGTTTTCTGGTGGCTCATCATAATCCTATCATTACTTGTAGGACTATTTGGCCAAGGAGATGGTATAATCACCTTACTCCAAGAGTCTGGATTCCACCAAGAATTGGATAGGCCTTTCATATATATATTTTTAGTACTAGATGGTCCCAACCCAAGGGGTAGGCCTTTCATATATTTAAAATCTGAGGTATTCTTCTATAATCTATTCTTAATTTCTAGTTGAACAACCGTTTGTCCAACAGTAGTTTAAAGTCCCATTGCAAAAGAAAAAAATCTAAATATTTAATATTAATTTCATTAGTCCATGAATTTGGGACCATAACCAAGATGGGATCGCCAGCATGGGTTGCTAAGAATATCAATATATTGTTTAATTGGAGCAATTCACTGATCTGATGAACAGACAGCAGGAGGAGGTGCTCAAATTATTTGACAAGTATTGGGAAGTATTTGCCCAGGATGACCATGATTTGGGATGCTTGAGAACTGTAATCCACAAAGTTGACACTGGGGAAAACTTGCAAATAATAATGAGACCAATTTGATGGTTGAAGGCAGCTGAAGCAGTAGTGGAGGAAGAAATCAGTAAACTAGTGAATCATGGGCTTCTAGTTCCATTGTCAAGTCCCTGGGCAAGCCTTATCCTAATTGTAAAGAAGAAAGATAGCTCTAATTGGTTGAAGATCAATTATCAGAAGCTAAATAAGATAATGAAGAAGGATTTGTATCCACTACCACAAATTAAAGATGTGCTAGATCAATTGTGAGAAGCGAAGTATTTCTTCACAATGGATCTAATATTATGATGTTGGCAAATCGATTTGCCAATAGAAGGCCAAGTGAAATGCACAATTATTACCTCTAAGGGGCTGTATCAACCGATGAGGATGCCTCAAGGTCTATGCAATGCGCATGCAACGTTTCAGAGGGCCATGGACGCTATCTTAAATGACCTGAAGTTGTCATGCGTCCTGGTCTACTTGAATGATATAAAGTGTTCAGTAGGACACTTACTGACTATTTACACCACTTGGAGGAAGTCTTCAAGAGACTATCAATGGCTAACCTGAAGATCAAGCTGAGGAAGTGCCGCTTCTTCAAGAAAGAGTTGGAATATCTGGGATTCGTTATCAACTCTAGTGGACTGAAGCTGCAAGCAAGAAAATCGAGGCCATAGAGCGAATGGCTGTTCCAAAAGTGTTTGAGATAACCAAGTGTTCCTTAAAATGGTTGGATACTACTAAAGATTCATATGGGATTTTGTGAAAATTGCTGGGCCTCTCTTTTTTATTTGTTGAAGGATCAAAAAAACGGATTCATTTGGAGTGAAGAGGCCCAGAGTTCTTTTGATGGATTACACCAGTTTTTGATATATTCTGCAATATTGAAATATCCGAATTTTGATAAATAATTTATAATACAGACTGATGCTTCATTAAAAAGTGATCGGCGCCATCCTGAGCCAAGTGGATTAATTTGGGGACAAAAATCCAGTAGCATATGTGAGCTGGACACTCTCAATCACTGAGAGGAATTATACCGTGACTGAGTGTGAATGCCTTGTAGTAATTTATGCATGTACACAGTTCTGGGTTTATATTCATAGAATGCACTTTAAAGTGGTGATGAACCACTCCTCATTGCGTTGGCTACATAATTTAAGAGAACTAGAGGATGACTGGCCTGATGGGCATTAAAGCTACAGGCTTACAATTATGAGATTTTCCACTGATCTTGAGCTTCTCATCAGAATGTGGATGGCTTACTAAGGTTACCAATGGTCTAAGTGGTATATCAACAAGTGGATGAGCTATTACAGATAGTGGTCAAAGGAGAAATTGAGGATGAGCCACAAGAAATCCAAGGTGCTCTTTGGAAAGCAATGGGAAACACTGATACCATGGATGGACAAGTTTTCAAAATGATTGATAGAAAATTTGTACTATTTTCAAAACTGTTGGAGTGATTGGCTATTGTTCAGGCTGCGTATAAGGTTGTCAGGTATAGAGGTCTGAGGAAGATAACCAATCTCATTTGCCAGTACTATTACTGGGAGTCCATCAACTACGATGTATCAGATTATCTGGCTTGATGTGTGGAGTGCCAGTTGCACAAGCCTCACAAGATCATGTCCAGATATTGACTAGTCTGCCCTGAATTATCTGGCATATGGTGTCCATCAACGTGATGGGACCATTAACTATGGTACCGGGGGAGTCAAATACATCATAATTGTGATCAACCATCTAAATAGGTGGGTTGAAATGAAGGCCCTATTGAAATTAGATGCTACAAGCACTTCAAGGCTTATCCTAAATCAAGTAGTATATTGCCACATAATCCCGCAACTCTTGTTGAGTGACAATGGAACGAATTTCATGTCCCATGTGATCTTGAGATTGAATGAAATAACGGGTATCTTTGGAGTCATGTCTGTAAACTAAGGGCTGGAGACGATTGGACTGGTATAATGGGTCAATGGAACGCTGTCCATGATGCCAAGGAAGCTGGTTGCAGGGAGAACTTCCACATGGAGAATGTACCTTAATTTGGTGACATTTGCATACACCATAAGTCATCATATGGCGATGGGAAAAATGGCATTTGAGTTACTATACAGAAGGAAGGCCGCATTGCCGCTGATTCTATATTTGGTGGTGGAACTATCATTGGGGATGAGTGCCAAGCAGTAAATGATCCGATTATTAAATATTCTGATCAAAATGCAATTGCAAGCATTTGCTATGTCCTTATAGAAAAGGATCAAGGAAAAAATGATGGATGATAAGAATCACCCTGCCTATTCAGAATACTAAATGGGCGAAAAAGTTGCCTATTGCGATATGCATGGTTTTGGGAGAAGAAGCAATCTAGATGCATTGTAGTTGGGTCAGTTCAATATTATTGTCAAGATGACAACAGACGCCTATTCCATCAAGAAGCCTTTGAATGGAAGGATAGTGAATTGATTACATGTTAAATATTTAAAGCAGTGGATTGATGAAAAAAATGATAAAAAGAGCGTTCCCAAAGGACTGGTGAACCATTTAGATGGTTATTTCCTGATGATTTGGTTAAGTCCAAAAAAGGACCCCTGAACCAAAATAGATGGTTAAGTCCTAAAAAATAAAACCTCTGAACCATAGAAAATGGTAGGTCTAAGTATATCTTGGAACCAGTTTGGGGGAATAAACAAAAAAGATGGACCACTTAACCAATTGAAGGTCATGTCCCATATAAAAAGAAAAGAAAATAAAAGATTGAAAAAATATAGGGGAAAAGTTACAAAAAACGCACAATAAGAAGAAATATTTTTATAAAATTTTTTATTGGTTGTCCTCGACTTGGGGATGATTCCGCCTATGTCACCTCTTGGGGGATGGAGGATGTATTGCAGTAGGTTAAATAAACTGTCAAAATCTATGTGAAATTAAATGCTATCGGAGGCTAGACCTACTTGAAGCCAAGTTCATTGAGCGGAGGCTGATCCCTGTGTGAACATGACTAGGGGAAAAGATATGGAAATATTAGTACTTGCCAAACGCAATACCCTGGATTGGGGAGGGAAGCAATAGAACAAGAAGGGGCAGTTGGCGAATAACCCCAAGTAATCCCAATATGGCACCGGAGCCAGAAGATTGGCCTTGAGTGCTTGCCAATGGGCTTCATCAAGAACATTGGACATATGAGCTGGCATCGAGCAAGGGATACTAGGGGGGGTTGCCAAATCATGCCATTGATCAAATCCATCAGGGGAAGATACTGATGGAATGCGCCAGAAATGAGATAGTCATGTAGGGAGCGGATGGCATCCTGCATACAATGACTATGAGCTTCTTGGAAGTGTAAGCATAATGAACAATGGAAGCTGGGAGAGGCTGGAAGCTTTGTGGGCCAACTTTAAAGAACTTGGCTGGCAAAGCAAAGAGCATAGGCTGCAAAGTCTCAATCTAGGATTTTTAAGCTTGGAGGGGTTCAGAGCTATGGATAGAGCCTTGGTTACTTGGGTCCTCAATTCTGTGTAGGGAAATTCAAAATGTTTGCAGTTTCTGATGGCTAGTTCAGTTGACAGAACAGCTGGTTTGTAAAACTGGCCGAGTCAAAAAAATCCAGAAGCAAGTCCAATCTGGTGAGAAATGATCGATCAAGAGTGGAGGGCATTGCTTCAGGAGTTTTGACAATGATTTTAGGAGTATCTTCAAATGGAGCTGAATCCAGGAGAGTTTCAAAGTCTAATTCAGGAATTGATGATAGAGGGAGGATTGATCATTAGTCATTTGAGACAATTGCTAACCTAGTTTCATCAGGGTTGGATACCATTTCTGGTAATTTCATGGAAGGACTGGCCATGGGTACTGATTTGGAGTATAAGTCCTAGGAGGACTATAAAAGAGGTTCTGTTGCGCAGATTGACTCATCAGTTGGAAGAGCCAAACATCTTTATCAGACATGCTGTCAACCAGTTGTTAGTACCAAGATTCCAAATTTGACATTAGAGCTTGACGAAAGTATGGATGTCATACTTTTATAATAGTTGATATTATGCACTAGGAATCAATTAAGTTTTAATTTATAGAGAATTATTCTCAAAATTAATGAGATAAGCTCTTCTGAGAATATCTAAGAATGATATGAGCCATGAAGTTATTATGAGAAACTAATAAGGGCGAATATAAATGATCATTCTTAATTGTGCTATGAAACAAACATTGATGGCAAGAACCTCCTGTTGAGGACAAGGAGGAAGATTAGGAAATCGAGGATGCCAGACCAAGGATCCTGAAAATGACAGCAGGTCATATGCCCTGACAGGGGGAAACCGGATTCTAGGATCAGTATCATATGAGTAAATTGATAAGCCTGGCATGACAGAGGGTCATGGGGACTGCGCTCTGAGGAGGCAGTTGTGAGGAGGAAGAGGAAGAGAACCGCATGCTGATGGTTGTCCTGAGCAGCGTTGAGTGCAGATTGACTGTGCTCTGCTAGAAACCAAGGGATATTTGACCAGATGTCTGAGGCAGTATTTTCCTGTCCCAATCCTATTCTTGGTGGAAATCTAGGCAAGAGGGGGGATGTGTTTGGTATTTTTGCCCACTTTTTCCAGCCATCTATATTACCGTGGATTGCTAGGGTATAATTCCCTATGGTGAGTGAATTGGATATCAGTTGACCCCAAATTCAGGTTAACAATGTTCAAGGGATTTTGGTAATTCGCCAGGATTGGATCCATTGGGGATCAATCTGGGTGAATACTTAAGATCTCGTCAGTCAAAGTTGCTGACAAAATGGGGGCATCTAGTAGTTGATTGATGATTAACTATCAGTTGTACCAGTTGGGATCAGTCAGGTTTCATCACCAACTGATTAAAAATTTAAGGAGCAAGTTGCAAGGCATGTGATGCTGCCTACAACTAGCAAATTGATTAGTTGGTTCATGACCTGCCATAATGAGTAACAAGTCCCATTACCTAAGCAGGTCACACACCAAATATGGTTGGTTCACTGGGATCGAGTGGAAAACGTTAGGTACATGTTTTCTGACTCTTTCCGCTTTAGGTCTTGAGGATGTCTGATGAAGGAATACTAAAAAGGGTGGTTAAGACTATCGCTGATTAGATGACAAAGGTTAATTCAATGGCTATGGCTGCCGTTTCATGGCTGAGGCGCCAACTGAGGGTTGAGCACAAATTCCCTCTATAAATTCCCCTGATAATTCACTTTGTTGGATTTTCAGTTTTAAAAAAGGCTCGCTGGTGCTTCTTTTAACTCAAATCCAACAATATAAGTAAAGGCTTTTCTCACCACTTATATTAGATTAACAAAAATAAATAAATACTAAATATTTTTAGTTTAAAGCGGTTTATTAAGCACCACGCGGGGGTAAAAAGAAAATCTATTTTATAAATTGATAACAGTATTTAAAATTTTGAGGCTCGACATTTATTTAGTTTGAGAAATTCCAAGTTAGGTAATATGCGATTTTAACCTATTGAAGCTCAGAAAACTCGCTTCACTTTGGCTTAATGATGGATGGAGAATTATTTTTGGCTAAGATGTACCTATGGGGTAATGACTTAATAAATTTCAGCCAATCCCCATCATCTAAAATTATCTCACCTTGGGGGACCTCCACCACGCCTATAAAAGGGGTGGTCCTCATGTAGGTGCTTGAATGGACCTGGTCATGGCTGGGGGAGTACCATTTGATGGATGCCCCATGGTCCGCTTTTTGATCAGAGTTATCCAACTGTATGATATTAGGTTAGTTACCTGTGAATTATTTGAAATTATGTTACCCCAAATTGTGGGGTTCAACTGAGAATCAGTCAGGGTCTTTTGGCCGATAAAATCATTATCTGTATTTATATCAATCTTATCATTGGGGAATTGTAAATGTCCGAGATTTCCCTTTTTGCCCAATTTTGCCCAAAAAAATTCTTATTTTGAAGCCCAGAGGGCAAATGTCTGATATTGCCCCCCTTAAAGATGTTGGGGGGGAGAATAAGGCCATAGGAAGTGGCCATTTACCTGATTGATGGTGACTCCAGAAGCAAGGGATGTGGTAGAGTACTCATCCCCTCACTTGTATGTGACTAAAAATGGCGCTTCCCAGACTGAACCAAGCTTTTCACTTCTAGAAGTGATGCAGTTGTGATAACATAATACCAAGTCAGCTACTTGGAAGGAAGAAAGAGGGACACAAAGCTCATTAGCTGCTTCAGCTTCTTTTGTGACCATCTTGGACAACTTTGTCATAGCTTTAACTTGTAGTTAGATGATGTGTTGGGACAACTTTTTCATGGCTTTTTCTGGGTCAGTTCTGTCAGTGAAAATATCTTTTGCTAATAGAGCTGGTACCCCAGGTTCTCAATCATACAACACAGAAAGGGGACATCTTTAGGATGTGATGATAACTAATTTGATAGGCCATAAGGGCACTGGGTAAATAAAGATCTCAGCGGAGAGGGTCTGAATTGGCCATTTTGTGGATTATGGAAACCAGGGTTTTATTAACTCTTTCTACAGCATCATTAGTGGATGGGTTATAAGGGGACAAAAAGAGTTGTTGCACTATCATGGAGGTGTCAAGGAGCTTCACCACTCAAGAGGTAATCTTTTTCCTATTATCACATAGGAGGACCTGGGAACATCCATACCAGGGAAAATGTATTGGTGTAAGAAGGTGTCCGTGGCTTTAGCACTCTGAGGGGGGAGAGCTACAGCTTCAACCCATTTGGTGAAATGATCAATACCAACTAAGATATAGCAATTGCTACCTGTGGTCTGAGGGAGAGGACCTACCACATCCAAACTTATGGTGTAAAAGGGTTGTTGAGGCGTTGTAGGTTGATACTGATATTGGGCCTTGAAGCTGGATTGTTTTTTACAGGTCAGGCATGCATCCAAGACTTTGGTTATGGTTTCTAAGATGCCCTCCCAGTAGTATCTCTCTTTCACCCACTCATATGTTTTGTGTACTCCGCCGTTCCCCATGATAGTGTGAGACTCCAAAATAACAGGAACTTGCTCTCACGGCTGGAGGTAGGGCAACCAATTTTCTCCTACCTTCTTATATAACTTCCCATTTTCCACCTTGTTGTTTCAGGAGTGTTGAGCTAGCATTTTTTGGACTGGTTCGTCTTCATCAGCCCATGCATTTGGAGTCATGAGGAGATCATGTAGCCTCTCAGCTTCACTATTGTCTAAGTGAAGAATGGCAGCCGCGTTAATCCATCTATATTCATGTGGCGCGTTCCTACCTGATGCTCAATAGTCATATCGTAATGTTGTAGCTTCAGAGCCCAGCGAGCCAACCGCCCCGTGGGGTCCTTCATATTCTGCAGCCACTTCAGTGAGGCGTGGTTGATGATCAATTTGAAGAGAGTTTTATATAGGAATGGGCGGTAGTGTTTGACAGCGAGAAGAACATCCAAACACTCCTTCTCTGTGACGCTATAGTTACGCTCAGCTTTTGAAAGCATTTTGCTAAAGTAAGACACGGGATGATCAACCCCATGCTCATCTAATTGAGCCAATATAGCTCCAACAGCATAGTCAGAAGCATCTGTGGATAACATGAAGGGTTTACTGTAGTCAGGGTGGCGGAGTATTGGCCTTTTTTTCAATAGATCCCTCAGAGTCTCAAAGGAGGCCTTTTGTTTGGCACCCCAATTGAAGTGGGTGTTCTTAGCCAGGAGGCGGACGAGGGGCTCACTGAACTGGGCGAATTTTGGGATAACTTGATGGTAGTACCCCATAATACCCAAGAATACCTGGATGTCACGAAGGGTTTGAGGAGCAGGAAGCTTGGATGTTGCTTTGACTTTATCTTTTAATGGTTGTATCCCATCTAGTGAGATAGCATGTCCAAGAAAATCCAACTTCCTCTGGAAAAGGGTACATTTGGAGGGCTTTAATTTGATATTAGATGCCCACAAGCGTTGAAACACCTCCTTTAGATGTGCGAGGTGTTCATTGAAAATCTTAGAGAAAACTGTAATATCTTCGAGATAGACAATGACGCAGATTAGTTTAGATCCTGCAAGATATGATCCATTGCTCGCTGGAAAGTGGCAGGCTCTTTGCACAACCCTTTCAGTAGTCAGTTAGGTTGGAAGAGACCCTCACTGCAAATAAGAGCACATTCTCCTGGTCTTGAGGAGAAAGGTCCATTTGCCAATAACCATTAGCCAGGTCCATGGCGGAGAAGTATTTAGACCCAGAGTGTTGGGCCAGAGCGTCATCAATATGAGGGATAGGGTAACTATCCTTCTTGGTGATGTTGTTTAATTTTCGGTAGTCCATCACTACTTGATGATCTCCATTTTCTTCTTTATTAATAAAACTGGGAATGACCAAGGGTTTTGTGACAGCACCAGCAATCCAGCATACAGCAGCTGTTTGAGCTCTGTCCGCATATGTAGCTCCTCAACTTTTGATTTGTGATAAGGCTTGGAGCGAATGGGTTTAGCAACCCCAACATCAATAGTATGCATCCACCCCTTTCATGTGCTATTTCCATTGTCGGTTTTGGAGAAAACGTCACTGTAGGCCTTGGGTAAGGTGTGGACTTTATCCAGCTCAGCTGGGGTCAGTTCATCGGAGATATGAACAGAAGGTAGGGTACATATGGATTGGTCAGCGGCTAAGCCCATATCTGCCTTAGACCCAACACAGTGGACTTTCTATATGTCCTCAATGGATATCATCAGGCCTCTTCCGATCTCCTGATGCTTTTTTACCACCATATTCTTCTTGGTAAGATTCCCTAACAGAAGGTCAATAGGTTGATTATAGGCGGGGTCTAACACGCCTGGCAAAACTCTGTGCTTCAAAGGACTAAGTCCATCAATGCTAATGAGGTGCAGTAGGCAGTTGTGTGGGATTTGCATGGTAATCTTCGTGTCAACTACCATTTGTTCCCCAGCCTTATAGAACACCTCTTCAGAAGCATAGAAAGGAAATACCCTCCAGGGTGTCCACTGATGGAGGCAACATTTTTGTATGCCTGCCTGTCGTGGTGTAATGCAGGGGTAAAGTGGAGGAGGGATACTCAACTGTGCAAACATAATCCTTTTTATTGAGCTTATCATTAGACAGAATCAGAGGAACCTCATAGTTAAGCAGTGAGAGATATCCCTGCTTCAAATTAATAACCCCTTCATATTTGAGCATAAATTGGGTTCCAATGAGTAAATCGTAGGTATTATTGGTCAAAGCCACTGCTGGAGCTGACAAGAGAAGCTTCCCAAAACGAATGGGCAGGGAAGAGTATGCCCCGATGGCGCAGGTGTTGTTTGGACCTGCAGTTCCAAACTCTTGAGTGTAGTCGAGGTCAGGGGCCAGCTTAATTTTCTTAATGAGCTTGGTTGACACAACGTTCACCGGGGACCCAGTGTCAAGGATAGCTTTAACCCGCAACCCATTAATGATGACCTCCACTTTAGTTAAAGTACCACCCAATGAGGGGGGAAGGGCGAGGACCTTGTTTAGATGAAAAGTGGAGGCAAGTCGTTTGGAAGTTTCAGGGTATTTCTACTGGATAGTCTGCAGGGTATGAACGCACTAGGTAGTTGGAGAAATGTGGCAATGAGCTGATCAGCGTCACTGGCAGTGTCAATAATCTTGAGACCCCATAACACTTGCCAAAGATAAGCTTGATGAGGAATCTTATCCCAATTCACTCTCTCTGGGTTCAATCAATCAAGTATCTCCACTTCACCTGTGGCTCCTAAAACATAATGACCAAAATCTTCAAAACCCCCTTCAGACTCTTCATCAGAGGAGTTATCAATTCAGGTTATGAAGCACATAGGAGGTGGGGTAAATTCAGGACTTCCCTTATGGGATGATAGGTTCTGGGGTTGCTCCTCCACCTTATTAATTTTTGGGGAAGGCGTTGGAATTGTCTCATCTTGAGTATCGACCTTCAAAGTAGGGGGCTTGTGCTGCCTCTGGGAGACAGGTTTCAGACTAGTTAGCTGAAAGAGAGGTTGAGGGGTTTAGCACCGTGTAGGTGGATGCTTCAACTTCACCAGCTTTGGGTCGTTCAGAGGCTGTGTGCTTCTGTGAAGCAGGCGGTTTAGCCTTTATGACCTGGTCATTTAACCCATCGTTAGTGGGAGTGATTGAAACCCGTGAAAGGGGTTTAGGCTTAGGAGCTGGCTTTTTGACCACTTGGGAAGGCCGCTCTGAAGAAGAGGATGGTCTAGGCAAGAGGACGACTGCTTTCACCAAGTGAGTTTATGAACTGAAGTTGAAGGGGAGCACTGCTTCATCATAGCCATTACCATCTGACTATCATTATGAGAAGAAGAAGTAAGTTGTGATGGCAACTCCGCAGAAGCAGGTTTTCAGAGGAAAACAGTCGTAATAGTTGCTAAATTGGTTGGCGTAGATGCTTGGCCCAAAAAGCCTAGTGTAGGGTCAAGCTTATAGATATCTGCAACCGCTAATAAGGCATCCTTGATATACCATACAGTTTTGAATATGCACTTTATGGAAGAGAGATGCATCACCAAGGAGGGATGAGATTCTAAGCCAGCCGAGATAGATGCAATAGCATCATCAAGAGGGAGCATTTGGGCAAGCAACAAAGGTTGAGCTTTATTATATAAGCGCTCAACAAAAGAGATGATCAATTTTCCCTCTTGCAAACTAACTCACATAAAGGCCTATTTTTGTCACTGCAAACTTTGTTTAGAACCAAATTCATCAAGAAGCGCTTGCTTAACCTCTTCCCAAGTGCTGAGGTTGACCATGGTGGGTACCATTCTTTCTTGAGCTATTTGATTCAAGCAGGGAAGAATGTACTGGATTTTTGCTGCTCAGTTGCTCCTTCCACGCAGATTCATAAACATAAAGGAAGAAGGCAATACTGCCCTCACCAGGTATGAACTTGTCTCAAAGAGGGGGTTTTGTATAACTGGGCGTTGAGATGAGTGCTGCTTGAGCTTTTTAATTAGAGACAAAGCACTGGCTAGCTGTTGTTCCATAATAGCTAGCTTAGGGTTAAGATTAGCGAAAAGGCTAGAAGGGTTACCACCCCCAACAGCCTCCACATTTTTAGACGTTTTTTGTGGTGTACAGGTACCCCTGTAGTGAGCACCACTTGTTGAATTTTTGGTTTGGTAAAAGGCTCACTGGTGCTTCTTTACCTCAAACCCAACAATATAATTAAAGGGCTTTACTCACAACTTATATGAAAATAACTAAAATAAATAAATACTAAAAATGTTTAGTTTTATAGATTTTTGCTAAGCGCCGCACAGGGGTAAAAAAGTATCTATTTCATAAACTGATAATAGTATATAAAATGTCAAGGCTTGACGTTCGGATAGCTTGGGGAATTCCAAATTAGGTAATATGCAATCATAGCCTATTAAAGCTTAGAAAACTTGCTTAACTTTGGCTGAATGATGGATGAAGAATTATTTTTGGTTGAGATGTACCCATGGGGTAATGACTTAATAAATTTCAGCCAATCCCCATTAACTAAAATTATTTCACCATGGGGGACCTCCGCCACGCCTATAAAAGGGGTGGTCCTCTTGTAGGTGCTTCAATGGACCTAGTCATGGCTGTGGTAGTACCATCCGATGGATGCCCCATGGTCCACTTTGTGGTCGGAGTAATTTGACTGCTTGATATAGGTTAGTTGCCTGTGAAGTATTTGAAATTGTGTTACCCCAATTTGTGAGATTCAAACGAAAATTAGTCAGTGTCTTTTGGCTGATAAAATTATTATTTGTATTTATATCAATGTTGTTATTTGGGACTTAAAATGTCTGTTATTCCCTTTTCAGCCAATTTTCCGCAAAACATTATTATCTTGAATCCTGAGGAGAAAATGTCTGACACACTTTAATAAAGACCAAAGTATAACAGAATTCATTATTAAGTTTTAGTTATATCTATCTTCAGTAAATTATCACTTGTGTGCTTTGATTGGGGACTCTTTAGAAGGATAAAGAGTAAGGATTAAGGATCCTTATAATAGAGGCTGATCTGAGATGGGAATTGCTGCTGACTTCATGTCACCAGAGGAAAGGCTGTAAACTAGGAATCTGAGCGTGGATCAAGTTAGTCGGATAAGGGCATAAATCCCTACTGAAGACATCTAGATTCTCTCTAGGAGGAATACCGTTCAAGTGTTGGACTAGAAATTATTTATCTATTCAAATACAGATAATAGTCTT